>JADBJO010003110.1:0-72500 GCA_016801955.1 Conus betulinus
CCAAAAAAATCTGAACTGCCATTCAAATGCTATCTGTGTCCCAGCACGTTTAGACTGCAAGCTTGGCTGGAGAAGCACATTGTGCAAAAACACCAATTGATTGGTGACCAAGTGAACCTTGATTGTGAACTGTGTCAGAATTATCTGAAGACTGCGGTCCATTGTCCAACGCATGGGGGCTCAGCAACTGAGACTTTCTCCTGCCCCCAGTGTGACAAAGTGTTTGCAGAGGAAACCAGTATGAAAGCACACATGAAACAACACCAAGAACCCAAATTTTCCTGTGACGTGTGTCAAAAGAAGTTTACATACAAATGTAACATGTTGCGGCACAGAGAGACTCACAGCAGCGAGAAGCCCTTCCACTGTGCTGTCTGTGCCAAGCAGTTCTGCAGCAAGTTCCTGCTGGCCAGTCACATGAGAATGCACAATCAGGACTTGCTGTTCAAGTGCACAATCTGTGGGAAAGGTCTGACTCGCAAAGACTATCTAAAAAAATCATTTGAAAAAAAATGCATCCGGAACACAAACAAGCTTAATCAATGGTGAAGATTTAAGACTGCAAATTTTGCTCTATTTTGAGAATCTTGGACACAGATGTGAGAGAAACTCATAACATGAAACAAGATGAAAAAGTAGTGGTGGGGGTGCGGGGGTGGGATGGAATTAGTGAAGGCTATCAATTCCTTCATTATGAAAAGAGTGATGATGGGAGGGTAAGAAGGAGAAGGAGGGGGGCTATGTAAGTGTTATAATAGAAGTTGTGAAATCCTTCACTAGTGAGGTATGGACACCTTGAAAGCCTGTCTTGAAAACGGAACCATGTGTATTGCCTGCCCTGTGGACTTCTGTTTGCTGATTCAGATTTATTAACAGGACACAGTGAAGTGAAGGTGTTTGGTGTCCTCCCTTAGCATCAAAAGGAAATATGCCATCTATAATCATGTGATATTTCACCACCAAAGCGTCAAAAACAGAATCCAGTGACACCTTAAAGTAGCTAGTGAAGTTGAAATGTAGAATGAGAAAAAGTCACTGATGGGAAGTAAGTAGCATAAAATCTAAAATCATTACATAAAGAATAAATACGGGGGTGGAATGAGATGAGATCTTTGAATTACGTTTGAGATCAATTGAACAAAGATACAGTGGAGGTCAAAAGGTGGGAACACATTACCTAAGTTTGAAAATGATTTTTCCTGTTGTTTCATCACAAGGTAAAAAGAATAATGAAAAGCTAACAATTAAGAAAAAAAAAATTGCAGTTAGCATTGGATGAACTAAACTGCTAAAGTCACACACTACATAAATTAGGATGTTAAAAAAATCTATTGGTCAGGCCACCTTGCTCTTCATTCCACTATGATTACATGATTGTGTTTTGATGTTCACACACACACACACACACACACACACACACACACACACACACACCTCTGCACACAGCATACATTACTCTCTGCTGTTTTATGCTTGCGGTATTTTTATTATTGTGTGTGTGTGTGTGTGTGTGTGTGTGTGTGTGTGTGTTCCTACAACCGTTCTTTTCTCCCATACAGAGAAAAAAATCATCATGGCAGTACACTCGATTTTCTTGTAATCAAAATTTATTCACTCGTTAATTTTTATCTTGTTATATGTGTTCAAATTATTGTTGCATTTTTTTCTTTTGCATGTTTGCAAATTGATGTTTTTGTGTGACTCATTCATAAACAAGTGAATGTTTTTTAGCAGACAGTTTCATTTGTATGTGCCTGTGTGCATGACTGCATGCAGTAAACTGTAACTATTAGTATTTTTCAGCAAGTACAAGTATTATTGTCATCAAACTAGGCAGAAGGATCAATATTGTTAAGATCTTTCTCGCCATTCTCTGCGGAAGATGTCACTGAATCATAACAGATGTAAATCTTCAATAACATTTCATGTGATGTTTTCAACAGCAAAATTGATTTTTTTTCTGTATATGTTGTACTTATGATTTTGATATAGAAAAGACATGCAAATATTTGAGCAAACATAATCTTTGGTTGGGATCAGACCATTTTATGCCATTTCTACTCAGCATATGGATACATCAATGAATGTATTGTTAAAGTCAGAACTAAAATATAGATATAATTTGCTAAAATATACTAAGAAAGAGTATACATGTCTTTTATTTTTTTTGTGAAGGAAACAAACAGAACAGCATTAGAGGTGCAGTCTTTCTTGTTTAGTATGCAGATCTTTACAAAAAGTGTAAGAACACACTGCAGATTTTTTGAAATTGACAAAATGATCAAGAATAATGTTTTTCATGGGAAAATTCAATGGTGGTGCCTCAAACACAGTAAAACATCAATAGTCCTATATGTTATATCAAAATACTGTGTCACCTGTGTGTGAATTTTCCTGATCATGCACATTTTGAATGTGGGGGTGACATGCTGACAAAAAAGAAAAAGAAATGAAAGAAAAAACATCTCTGAATAATGTGAGCAGTTTTACCGATGGCCTAATTGGCAAAGAGAGTGGTCAAAGTCAATACATTTTGGACTGCAGCAAAGACAGTAGACAAAAGGAAGGAGAGGCAATGAAAGAACAGTGGCATGTTCTGTGCTTGATTTGCTGTGTTGTAGAAATTATACTTTTACATGCCACTCTCCCTCCCCATTCTTGTCTTTGATCCTGCAGTTAATGTCTCCATCAATGTGAGTCAAGAAGGCAAAATAGCTCCCCCACTTTACAAAATTTCCTGCAGGTAACTTCCCTTTTCTGCCGCTTTCTGTGACTGACTTTTTAAATGTTATTTTTATCTTTGTTTACTCCCAACTACTATTTTTCTGCCATTCTTAACCATTCTCCTGTCTTTCAGGAAATTCATAATTTTTTTTTCCTCTGACGACAGTTTATGACAAGCCGCTTTTTGTCACTATTTGGCAATCAGGTCGTGAAAACGGCGCACACTGTCCATTCTGCAATGTCTTTGTACCCATATGTTTTTTTTGTTTATGTATGTTTTGTGGCACTGAAATGTTTTTCATTTATTTCTTTCTTTGCTCTTTCTTTTTTTTTTTTTTTTAAAAATGAAAATTTTGGGAGTGTAAAAACTAAAATTAAGGGAAATGCCTGGCACTCTCAGTACCGCCTAATTTGTGCCCAAAGTTTTAGCTGTAAGTATAACAATTAATTTTTTTTTTTTTTTCACTTTTAGGATATGGTAGTTTTTTGATGATTTTACTTGTAATGTAGGGCGTTTTCTGAGCTTTCATCACACACAC
Organism: Conus betulinus; assembly: GCA_016801955.1. Taxonomy (NCBI): domain Eukaryota; kingdom Metazoa; phylum Mollusca; class Gastropoda; order Neogastropoda; family Conidae; genus Conus; species Conus betulinus. The sequence continues at coordinate 3,264 of JADBJO010003110.1, forward strand.
ACACACACACACACACACACACACACACACACAGATTCCCTGCCATTGTTAGCGTCGGTGTAGCTCTGGTGATTATGCAGAGCCCTTTCAGAGATGTCAGCACACACACACACACACACACACACACACACACACACACACACACACACACACACAATCAGCGGCGGGGCTATAATGATATTAACAGTGGCAAGGGAATGTGAGTTTGTGTGTGTGTGTGTGTGTGTGTGTGTGTGTGTGTGTGTGTGTGTGTGTGTGTGTGGTGACAGCTCTGAAAATGTCCTGCATAATCAGCGGTGATGAAATGACACTGACAATGGCAGGGAGGGTGTGTGTGTGTGAGAATGTATGCACATGCATGTGCATGTGTGCACAAACTTAAATCCCATGTGGTTGTCATTAACTGGTGTTATGTTAGTGATGTTTGTACACTAATTATGTTTCATCCTGTTTTTCTTCGTCTGTGAGAAAAGAGGGTTGTTCTTTGGTTTTAACTATTTTAAGTGTATGTCTTTCTTTGTGGCTGTTCTTCCCATTTTTCTATGTTCAGTGGATAGCTATAGATTTTTTTCCTGTAATTTTCAGTTTACATAAAGATGGATTGATGACTGACATGATATTTTTTTTTATGCATTCCATTGGTTGATCTTGATTGACTGATTAGTGACCCCAGGAGTAACTGGAATCTGACAGTGTTTACCTGTGATTGACAAGTCAGTAGACTTTGGCAGTCCTCACCTGTGATTGATAGGTGTCCAGTAAACCCTGACAGTCATCATCTGTGATATACATGTGTCCATGACAATCCTCACTAAAGATTGTGCCATGACAGTGTCCAGTGTACCCAGTCTATTGACCAAGATTTCTTTTTTACTTGTCACACACACACACATACATGCATGCACGCATGCCCACACACACACACACACACACACACACACACACACACACACACACACCTCTTTAAATTGGGAGAGGGTGGAGAAGAAATTGAGAATTAATTGAGAATTAGTAGAGAATGGTTTTGTTGTGGTCTAAAAGACAGAAATGGAATGATTCTTTCACAGGTTGTTTCTCTTTGAAGTTTTTTGGGTTTTTTTTTTTTTAAATAAGGAGGATTTTTTTTTTTTTTTTTTTTTTTTTTTTTTTGCTGTTGTATTTTTGTAATGTTCCAAATGCTGCATGCTTATTGATGAACTGAACATTATGATTTGTATAGCTGAGGGGGAACAATTTGTCATGTGTTTGACTGAAGTGTGTCTTTTTTAAAGGTGAATATAGATATATATTTATACTTATGTGTATGTGTATGTGTATTTCATTTATGGGTGTGTGTTTTACACTCTCTCTCTCTCTCTCTCTCTCTCTCTCTCTCTCTCTCTCTCTCTCTCTTTCAGTTTCATCATGATGTGTCACTGCAAGCGGACTAGTCAATACATGCTACACTACTTCTGTGAAGTTTTGAAACCACACTGTGCACATGGTCTGAACAGCGCAAATTTCTGTTTGATTATGACCTCGATACTTTCACATGGGTGAAACTTTTCCACGTCTAGAAGGAATTTCTTTTATTCTAAAGTGCTGAAGAAGGAATTTTTGATTAACACTTTCATTGTTGGTTTTATTGAACACATTTGTGTTACCTCATACATACTACTCATTATAACGGTTCATGATATTAAAAACGAGAGAGAGAGAGAAAAAGAAAGAGACAGAGAGAGAGAGAGAGAGAGAACGTTTTAAGCTGTAATCTGTCACTTTCTCTCCTTCCTTAACTTCCATCCCACACCACCCTATCACACCAACCTCTGCATGTATCGGTGGTGTGCTGGTCTCTTGCTTAGTTTTTCCAGCTTACTTTCGCTTGTGAAAAATTTTTACAGGACCAGAAGGAAGAAAGTTAAACTAACGCCTATGTGGGAAACAGTATTTAAAAGAATAAAATTGTTCAGCTGCGCCTCACCGTATTACCCCCTGTTCCCCCCAGATAGCCCATTCTCCTTTCTAATGTAACTCCCTTTGCTGGTTTAGCTGAAGATTTCTATTACTGTATTAGTTCAACATTTACCTTTCTTTCTAAGTTATGCTCAACTTGGAGACATTTTATGTCTGGAAACTATTCAAAATTTTCTGTTGAAATTTTGTATATTTTGTCAAAAACCCAATCACCTGTCTTGTCAGCAGATTTTGGTGTAGGCCTATACATATGAAAAGAGGAAGAAATACCCAGAGTATAATTTGGCGTATAATCTGAACTATACATTTCTGATGATGCAGATCTAATTATGAAGCATGTATGCTTTAACGAATGTAAGTTGGGTAGAGAAGCATATATGGGAATGGGTTGTTGGTGACCTGCAATATTCAGACAAGATATCAACTCTGACAAAAATGAGTCGCCCACAACCAGCACCATTGGAGGAGGGATTAAGTGGCACAGGTATGGGTCATGGCCAACCAGCATAATCGTCATGGGTCTAAAATTGTACAGACTCTTCAGTGGCAAATACAGACCATCTACACCCCGCATCAACCAAAGAGAGATAAGCTCAGGAATGGGGGTCATGGATCACCAACGTCATTGGTTAAGCAGTAAACTGTGTAAAGCTTTTTCACGAATAGGTGTCACCCACACAGAAAAAAATTTGGCCTACCGCCTTCGTTGAGCATGAGACCTTAAATATTGCTCGGCAGGCCATCAGTGACTCTTGTGGTTATCTTGCGCCAGACAGAAGAACACAACAGTTTAGACGTTCTCTCCTCAACCCCCCCCCCCCTCACTCCCCTTTCCCGCTTCCCCACCCCGTATGATTTCCAGCTGGATCGAGCTTGAAGAGTAGACTGTTCAAATCCTATCTGACTCCACAATTTCTTCAGTGGTCGGCAGATTCCTAGCACACTAGCTCTCTCCTCTTTTCCGTCCACCTACCTCCAGTCCCTACCCATCCCACCCCTTTGGCCAGTGCGTGCATTCCAACAAACTACTATACTTACATCCATTACATCGTGGCTACACAATAAACTTGTTCAACTGAGAATGAGGTTCATACATTGAGGCATCTCCAGGGTCTCTGCACACATCGCCTAGCAACAAGAACCAACGGAAACAGTCGACCAACGAGCACACACTCGACCAACGAGCACACACTCGGCACATTACAAACACACATCCATTACATCATGGCTACACTATTAACTTGTTTCGACTGAGAATGACGTTCACACAATGAGGCATCTTCAGGGTGGTGCAAAGCCTGGGCTTTCCACTATGACAAAATCCAACCCAGCGACTGGAGATCCATTCCATTGGCCTTGTGGCACCAGGGACGTGGGAAGAGAGCCACTGCCTGAACCAAAGCACGCAAAAAACTCCAGAGAGCCTGGTCCTTTGATAGTTATGCAGTGGAAAGTTGACAGCATCCTAATATGACCACAGAGTTGAAGTGTATTCTTTATTGCCTAGTGCCCATGTTTATAATTCCATCCTGCATCTCAGCCTGCACCGTTCCCTTCCTCTCTACTGTATTGCATACTGCCTCTCTCTCTTCCTGTTTTCCTGACAGCCTCTCATCCTTACAGCTTCCTGCTTGCCATCTTCCATAATGCTGCCTGCCTCTCTTCCTGAATTATTGCCCACTCACTTCTTGTGTAACTGCCTCCCATACACTTGTATAATTGCTATCTCTCCTCCTGTTGCTTCTTCCTTTCTCTCTTCCAGGGTTTGTTGTCCGTCTCTTCCTGTATTGCGAAATTGATGTTCCCCTTTCCGGCCTTCTGTGTCACTACACTGATTCTGGATATAATGACTGTCATCTCCACAACCTTTTTTCTGTAAATAACAATGTATACAGAAAAAAGGCTGTGGCGATGACTTTATCCAAAATCATCATCGTTGCATTACTCATCGAGTGCCGTCATCAAACCTACTACAGCACACGTTTATCGTGCAACTTGCAAAGCTCGCAAGTGATCAGTCAGGCACCACCCCATCCCCCATCCAATCAAGAAAGTGTGTGTGTGTGTGTGTGTGTGTGAGACCTTTTCCACTGCCCTCGTGACATTGATGTTATCTGCAGTACTTATCAAGATTTTCAAGTCAAACTGAATTTGAGGTCTGACTTTTTCATCATAACAAATACTCAATCTTTATCATACACATAAAGTCTAATTCACTGGGGACTTATACTGCGATCAGGGACGTGGTAATAAATTTCACACCACTTCCATGATACGCTAAATTCGCTTGCAAGCATCTGTGACAACAGTCATAACATGATCACATGACTTCACATAGGCCTATCACATGACCCAGTTGGACACTAAACATGGCGGATTCGGAAGAAAGAACACCTTTGCTGGCAGATGAACGTTCTACTGCCTCTGCCCCTCCACCTTATACAACAGCTGCGGACAATGCAGGTAACAGTCAGTTTAATGCTCCTCTGAGTTAATGAATTAATTGAAACACATAGCGATTTTTGTGCTGAAAGTTCAGTGTGTGTCATGTATAGTCTATCAATCCACGAGTGAAAAATGAAATGCGGGGGATTTATTATTAAAGTCGACATATATATAGTCCTAGTCTTTTGTTCGCAGAATTCAAATTGTCGTTCTCTGCCTGATCCAAGTCCTCAGCTAATCAGTATTTACGTCATTTTGACTCTCCCCCGAAATATGTGACTATAATGTGTACTCGGGACATTATTGTATGTGAGCTTTTTTCCCTTGGACGACCATCACCGCCAAGTAGTGAAGTACTGATCGGCGACACAGCTTGACAGTCGGCAAGGCAAAGTGCACATAAGATTGAGGCAAGAGCGCCCGTCATGGTAAAAACTGTGGTAATTTCTCTTGTGTGTTTACACACAAAATAGTGTCACAAAACAAACAGGCCTAGTAAATGCATGCCATCTTTCGCATTCCACATGGGCCCATTCATCAGCATGACAAGATACTGTCAGTTCACATCACACTGGTCAGTGTAACTACCCCATCAGATCCTCTGTGTGTATGTACTGTTTTGTTTTGGCTTATCTCACAGCCTGCTGTTGCAATTTTCTTATAAAAGACCTTAGTGAATATGGTTTACTCATACATAAAGTTAATCAAGCTGTAATTTTCATTGTGACACTTGGTCAGGTTACTGAATGCTCCCATGGTGATGAAAGGACTTTTGTGTGTCTTTTATGACAAGACATTCTCAAAATGAGCTCTCTCTTGATCGAGCACAATCCCTATTGTTTGTTCTCTAAATCATTTCTTTCTCTGTATTGCATACAAATGGATGAACTGCTTAGCCACAAAAAGGTGCTAAGATTGGGAGAGCGCCTTGAAGCACTGGATAAAAACTACAGAGTGAAACCTTCACAATTTTCTTGTGACAGGCAGTTTTGCCCTAGTAATACATACTCTTATCACAAGTGTCTGTCATGCTGCAATGACTGAAGTGCTTAGCATTGGCCCATGATAAGTGTCATCAGAAATCCCACTAAATTAGGACACAGTGTTGAAGTGTTCATGATGTAAGAAGCCTATAATAACTACACGAACAGCCAGAGAGACAAGACAAGACTGTACAGCTGTGTATGCAAATGATCCAACATTTTGGTCACACTAACCCATGTGAATTTTCGAATAGTTTCTCTGGGCAGGTACAAGACTAAGGGCATGGTTCAATACAGCAAATCACAGAACTTGTAATTAGCCTGTCGTTATCATTATGGCTCATCATACTTTTCTGAACTGAACCAAATCAAAGCATTCTATGTTTTTGGTGGTTTGTTTGCCTGTTTCAATGTTTGTTTATAATCCTTACCCAGGTCCAGGAGTCTTTGAATTATTTGACTGTTTAAGCATGCTCCGTGTAAGTCTGTGGATTCCAGAATTTACCTGTTCTAAAACTGAAAAAAAAAATGTTTCCATGTTAGAATTACAGTGGCAGCCAAAAATGCTTTTTGGAAACAAAATGTGGTATTTTTTAAAAGAGCTTTGAAAAACATTTGAAAAAAAGGAGCTTTGAAAAACAAACACAACTGAAAAAAGGTACCATCTTGACTGTTTCAAAAGTAACGGCTCATTGTTTTCAATCTTTCACAGATTTTTTTTTTTTTTTTTTAATCTTCCAGCCTTGTAAATTGGCATAATTTTAGAGCCTTTCATGAAAACTAAACAAATGATTGACAAGTCTGTGTTTTTTACTAAGTGCAGTGTACTTGACATACTAAGTTAGAACTTAAAAAATCAGCCCTTTACCTTGACTGATGGAAAAGATATGACTGCAAAAACACAGCACAGTAATGTTCGCATTTGATGCAAATTGCATGATTACCATGTTTGAAAAGTGATGTTTTCAACATAAACTTTTGCAATTATCGGATTAACTCATTTATCTGTAATGCTGTGTGTATTGATATTGCTTATTGTATTTTTCAAGTGTATAGGCTTTAATACAATATAATTGAGGCATAGATGATAAAAGTAGACAGAAAATTTAAAATCATCAATGGGGACATGAAAACGACAGATGTATGATAAAAGGTCCCAAACTTTTTATCCTGGATGGAGCAATGTTCATGAAATTTGAGACAAAATAATTTTGATGTTTCTGTAGTGGAAATAAGTGAAGTACTACTTTAAAAACTTTTTTCCGCTGAAATATTAGCAAACAGTATTGGGCCTTTTGGTGAAATATGAAAGAGTGACAAGGTCTTTAACCAGGATTGTACATGAAATAACAGCTTTCACCTGCAAAACACATTTCCTTCAACAAAAAAAAAACAGTGTCTTGAAGAAGTCATGTCTTGCAGCAACAGCCTGCAAGTCATGTAGGTGACATGTCTGACTGCATGAGGAGACCGGTCCAGGATGATGTCTCTTTAAATGCAAACTCAAAAGTTGCTATGAACTTTCTGTCTGTCCTGTATCTTGGGCCAAGATAAACGATTTGGGCATTTATTAATGAAAGTGGCAACATTGTTATGTGCTGACAGAACCACTAGCACATAAACAAAATAGTCGTCATTGTCACAGTGTACAGGAACAAGTTCGTTTGGTTGCGCAAACTAGTATTCGATGAACTGAAGTTTGTTTCATAGGCGGTTTCTTCTAGTGCAGCTTGTAGAAAGGAACAGATCCTTAGGATGCAAGTTCTGAAGACTGAGAATGCTTTCTATGGTGGACAGCCCAGTTTTCTTGGCACTGTCACCTAACCTTTTAATTGGTGGCACATTTTTACTAGTTTAACAGGTCCTGTGGTGTATGTATCTATCACAGGTAGGAACAACATTTGCAGCAGGGGTAGCAGGCAGTACAGGAAAAATAGCACTGACAGGACCACTCAGAAAATGTTTCAGTGAGACCACAGTATTTCGGAAGTTTCCACACACAGTGTGACATACAGAAGAAAAAATTCTTTCTGAACACAAGTTTGTGATAAAGAATTTCAGCTGTCAAAGCTGCTTTTTGTTCAGTCTTTTTCTTGTTTACATCTACAGCTGTTTAACATGGTCCTCTGTGCTTTCAAATCTGGTGTATGATGGTTTCCACCTTCCTTTCTCTCTTTTGTTGTTCAGACTGTCTTTTTTCTGTCTGACAGTCATGCTCCAGGATGTTTCTTCTTCTTGTGACACAGTCTTTTACTTCTTCAGCATTATCTTTCCTCAGCCCTGGGGCCCATTGATTAGGGCAACAGCTGCCTTTGCTCTTCTTTGTCTTTGCTGTTGAGCCACACTGAAATTGATTTATTTGTCATTATCATTTGGATGCAGCTGTGATGGTGGACAGAGGCATGTCAGCACTTGTGTAAGCTGCAGTCCACGTCGCAAAAAGTTTGCTCACCAACAAGATTAGCCAGCCGACAATATGCCATCTTTTCTGGTAATTGTTGGTCCTGGATGTTGAAACATCAACTGTCTTCAAGGAAATCCTTCAGCTGACTTCTGATAGTGCCTGTGATCTCTCTTGCTGGTGAGGGTGAGAAGGTCCCTTTACTCTTCTTCTCTCTTCTTGTCTCTGACTTGTGATAAAGAATTTCAGCTGTCAAAGCTGCTTTTTGTTCAATCTTTTTTTGTTTACATCTACAGCTGTTTAACATGGTCCTCTGTGCTTTCAAATCTGGTGTATGATGGTTTCCACCTTCCTTTCTCTCTTTTTGTTATTCAGACTGTCTTTTTTCTGTCTGACAGTCATGCTCCAGGATGTTTTCTTCTTCTTGTGACACAGTCTTTTACTTCTTCAGCATTATCTTTCCTCAGCCCTGGGGCCATTGATTAGGGCAACAGCTGCCTTTGCTCTTCTTTGTCTTTGCTGTTGAGCCACACTGAAATTGATTTATTTGTCATTATCATTTGGATGCAGCTGTGATGGTGGACAGAGGCATGTCAGCACTTGTGTAAGCTGCAGTCCACGTCGCAAAAAGTTTGCTCACCAACAAGATTAGCCAGCCGACAATATGCCATCTTTTCTGGTAATTGTTGGTCCTGGATGTTGAAACATCAACTGTCTTCAAGGAAATCCTTCAGCTGACTTCTGATAGTGCCTGTGATCTCTTGGCTGGTGAGGGTGAGAAGGTCCTTTACTCTTCTTGTCTCTCTTGACTAATACTGAGCAGTAACTGGAAGATTTCATGATCTGGATTGAATCTCTTGACAATGGAATGAAAATCTAGTGGATGAAAAAATCTGGGGGTGAAAGTAACTGCAGGGTCAGCAGCCCAGTTCTCAAATGGTTCCAACATCTTGACATTGGGGTGAAAATCCAGATAGTGGATATCTTGTGATTATAATTCCCAATAAGGCCCTGTTATTCTGATATACAAGATGCCCATAAGTGACAAATGGCACTTGATTTTGTCACTTTTCGTATCTGCACTGACACTTCAGATTTCTTGTTCTGCTTCATCACACACACACACGCGCACACACACACACACACACACACACACACACACACACACACACACACACACACACACACACAATGTCACACAAAATGTTCACTGTTAGAACAGTTTCTGTGATGAACAGCTTTGGCATGAAACAAACTGTTTAAGTTTTTAGACTAAAAGTAAAAGTAAGAGCTGGTTATCATGGACTACCTGCTGATCATCAAGCTAAACATCCCCTGCGCTGTCATGCGGCCATTCTTGTTGCCCCCTGGTGGGCAAAGCAGTCGCAGGCAAGGCCAGTGTTTCTTGAAAACATGGCATGATTATCTAATGATATATATTTAACAACTTAGCTGTTGATGAAAAAAGTATCTTTTCTCTTTAAAATCCTATGATTCAGAGTGCAGGTAAGTTTATCAAAATGTTGATATAAATGTGATATACTTTATGAGTTAACTGAAAAATTATGTTTTAAAATGCAGATAACTTTCTCAATTTATTTAGATAATTAGAATAATTATGCTTTATTTGTTAAACTGGTAACAACAGGATTTAGTTTTTTATCTTATTCTCATGATTTTTTTTCTCACTTAGACTCGTTATTTCTTTTCTGCTTTAATAGTGCTTTATAATTACAAGCATTCCTTATTAGTACTGTTAACAATGTAAAAATCCCTCTTTCTCCTTATTGAAGAAATTCCCTTGAACATGGCTATAATACACAATTTGCATAGCAGCATTTGTTGTGGTACACTGTCAATGCTTTTCTGGGATCAAAACAAGGTATGTCTATGGGGCCATTTATATTCATGGATCTATAAGGTATTCCATGTTAATGCATCTAAGAAAATGAAAAGGGGCGTTAGGGGGGAAGTTGGGAACAAAAGTACAGATTATTTGCTGCTTGTACTTGAATGAAAGGGCTCATCATCCACTAATTCAGTTCAACTTTTATCTCATTTTTGACTGTCAGAAAACACAGCATTTAGTCAGGTCAACGGTTAAAATAAAAAGGCAACAATGAAGCAGCAGCTTTACAACAGTGCTCTATACCTCCACGTTTGGTAATTGTTGTCTCTATTGCTGTTATTTAAACTTCTGTTAGATTCTAAATGTCGGCTGGCAATAGAGTCAGCTTGCCCTTTGAGTAAAATCATTTGGAGGTGCTGTTGATTCTTTTTATGAACCCTTGGTGGTGAGAACACCACAGAATTATGGACTGTGATGTGTCTCTGTGTGACGCCAGAGCACAGACACAAACGGCCATGTCCTCCTGATGAGTCCAGTGGACGAAAGGCCTAGGAGCAGGCAATACAAATAGATCTGCCTTCGAGAGGGATTATGATGGTTCCCTCATGCAGCTAGAGATGGGTTTTCATATTTATAATATTTCTTAATCCATTTTCTTCATCTTCATCCCCCCCCCCCCCCCCCCAACAACTTTTTTTTCAAATCTTTGCCAAGTTGTTACTTTAATGACAGAAGAATTGTTAGCCTGCACTTGTTTTCCCCCACTACTTAATTGTTCAGCATTATGAAATCATTTTATCATCGGGAACAAGGCCAGCACCAGGAAGAAGTCTGCTGTTGCCGTCCATGGATTGTTAAGAAGCATTGTGACAAACATCAGAACTTGACATATATGTATGAGTGTATCTGATGGGCTTCCAAATGCTACTCATAAAGTTATTGAATGTTGGTCTGTGTGACTGACTGACTGCACACAGTTTCATGTTTGAGAGCATGCATCACTGCATTTGACTGCATGCCTCTGATCGTCAAACATGTGTATGGCCGTGAAAACAATAGTTGTGTGCTTGTATGCTTATGACCATGCGTAAAACTACCAATACAAGGTCTGGAAACAAGTTGTATGGAGAAAAAAAAAAAAAAGCAATGTTATGCTTGTGCAGAGGGAGGTAAGGTAAAGTAATGTTGCTTATAGCCCAGCCAACCGCAAAGGGCCATATCAGGGCTGTTTGTGGTCAGCTGGGTGATTAGCAACATTACCTTACCTTACCTCCTTCTGCAAGCATAAGGGAAGATATTTTTCATTTTAAAAACAGCAAAATGTTATGAACAGGTTATCAGAATCCTTAAAGCACTCTGAAACAGTGGAAGTATGCAAGAAACTTCAGACTGAGTGACAGTGAAAACATAGACTACTTTGAATACATATACACAAGAACTAGAGGTGCAAATGATGCTTTTTTTTTATTTCATAGGCAGTATGGAATAGACACATACATTTCAACAAGTATGTCTTATTCAGGTGTTATGAACAGCAGATATTGAAAGCAAAAGGACAGTCCTAAAAATGCCAACTATTGCCTGGGGAATAAGTTGTGAAGTGAGGCAACTGCAGGCTGACATCTAAACAAAATAATCTTAAAAAGTTTTAAGTACTATATCTGCCCAATATGAACAAACAGATAACAAGACAGAACATGATATGTTTCAACCTTGACCGAATTTGATGAGAAAAGTGATTGCTCGTTCTTCATTTTCGTTGTCCTGAGTGTTTTTTTTTTTTTTTTTATCCTGCCTGAAGAACACCTAAGAGGTTGAAATGCATTATGTTTTGTCTTGTGATTTGTTTGTTCATGTTTGGCAGATATAGTACATGAACTTTTTAAGAGTTGTTGCCTGGGGAGTATTGTTTTTGTATTTTAAAAAAATGTCTGTTGTTTGTAAGAGCTGAAGAAGACATGTTTGTTGAAAATTCACTTGTCAGTTGTCTGTTCTGTATTGCTTAATGAAAGTGTTAATTAAACCTTTTTCATATCATATGTATTTTGGTTTGTTTTTAGTAATGTTGCTGGCTGTGTCAGCCACCATAGATTGCCAAAATTTCAGTTTAAGTACAAATGTTTTGATGATCACAAAGAAATGCTAAGTGAAATCGATTATCCTGGAACATCAGGTAAAAAGCCTTGCATTTTCTTTCAAGGGAAAACGGAGAGTTCGAGACTTTAACATTGTCTCCAGTTCATATCCAAACCAAATTGGGTTTATGGAATTCCATGTTTCCATCCTTGCAAGGTATGCCAAAGTTAATTATGTGAGATGTAAGGCCTCATAAGGTGTATGCAAAACGCAACAGTGTGTGTGTGTGTGTGTGTGTTTGTGTGTGTATATATGCAGTGAGAGAGAGAGAGAGAGAGAGGTTACCAATGACATTTTTGAAGTGAAATGACAGGATCACCACCACCTGGAGGCGAAGTGTCTGTGCCTCCCATTGGACCCAGATGAGTTGCCTCCACCTTACACACCTACGCCTCAGGGAGGCATCCCGATGATCAACTGCCGCGTGTGTCAGGCAATGATCAACATTGAGGGGAAGCAGCACCTGCATGTCGTCAAGTGTTCTGTCTGCCAGGAGGCCACGGTCAGGATCATGTTCATTGTGTTCACGCATGTCGGTGTATGCATGTGAGTGTGTGTGTGTGTGTGTGTGTGTGTGTGTGTGTGTGTGTGTGTGTGTGTAGTTCTTTGCTTTATGAACTTTCTGAATACTTGGTATGGCATTTTATATATTCACATTAACAAAACTACATCTGCTGAGTAGTGTATGGACAGTCACTGAATCAGATTGAAAGCCCCCCCCCCCCCCCTCTCTCTCTCTCTCTCTTCTCTCTCTCTCTCTCTCTCTGGTATTACTGCAGGATGCAGCCTCCTTTCAGCCTTACCACCACTGCCGTATCTCTCACTGAGCATTCCCTCAATCATGAACACTGAGCACAGTGTTGAAAGGACTTTGGGGAAGAAAATCAACTTCTATCATTACTCTGTCCGCCCAGATCTCTCACTAACCCTTCCATCCATCATGAACAGTGGGTCGCATGAGGGAAGGACTGTGTGAGAAATGTTGCCTACTTCTAGCCGTTACCACTGATGACCAAGCCTCTCATGAACCTTCCGTTGATAATGAACAGTGTGTTGTGTGAGGAAAGGTGTCCCAACTGTGTGGGGGAGTGTTACCTTCTTGTATTGATTGCCACCTCTGTCCCAAACCTCTCATGGACCATTCATCCATTATGAACACTGTGTTGAGTGAGGGAAGGAGTCTGACTGTGTGGGGAGTATACCTGGTCCCTGATGCCTCTATATCATTCAGCACCCTCAAGTCGCTGTTGGGAGGCCAAGGGCTCTTTCTGTACATGTGTACAGAAATTGAGCATGACTCCTTCCTCTGCACTATAACCGCATGTGTGAAGAGACATTGACACAGTTCCTTGCTCACGGCTATAAGTGTAAGGCCTGTATGTGCAGTCATTAAGTGAAAAATGATTAAGGATTTCAGGTAGGCTTGCGTTAGTAAGGTGCATTGTCATGTAACTTCAGATAGTTGTTTGAAGTGGCCAACAGTGTATGCCGTCTTTTTTTTTCTTTTTTTTTTGTCCAGAAGCCTTGCGCTGGATGATGTCTCATTCTGACCACAGACCTGTGTTCAAAACCAACACTCACTCTCACACTATGACTATGTAACTTCTGTTTCCTGTCACTCATCTCAGATAATCATATTTAAACTTCACTTTACTAAAGTAAGCCAAGTTTAATTCCCTAATTATCATCATATCTCATGCATGTTAAAGAGAAGTAAATTACAAGTACTGACTCGACTTGACCTGATTTTTAAGGTAAAGGCTGTTCATTTCAGATACAGTGGTGTGCACCAATCGGTAGGAAACAGGTATGAATTAGTATGATGAATGAACAGATCTTTCAACAGAGACTGCTTGTTGTTGTTGGTTTCAGCCCATCAAAGCTCCGCCTCCTGGCAAGCGATATGTTCGTTGTCCCTGCAATTTGTCTGTTGGTGTGCCGCAGCACAGCCCAGCGGATCGCCTGTCCCGACCCAACTGGTAGGCTGTTTGGTTCACCACCTATTTTCATAACACTTTTTTGTTGTTGTTGACAGTCTGCTGTTCAGTTCAGTGTGAAGAAAGAAAACAGTTGAGGGGCTTGTACATCATTATTGGTTATATGATAATTGTTTTATTTATGAATAAACATGATTTTTAATTTTATGCTGCCAGAAACTGTAACATGTTTTTTTAGCTGGTGAAGGCATGCAGTTACCTTGTTTCTTGTGATGATTTCCTGTTTTTGTATGTACGGTGGTAAAAACTGACAGTATTTTGAGATATCTGGCATAGTTACTTGGAAGTGGATTGTGTTTTGTCTGACTTTCTGTAATTTACTGTTGTACAGCTGACGGTTGGTGTTCAGAGACACTTGCCGTGGGGTATTGGACAGTGCATTGTGTCTTACATGAGTACCTGTTGATATAACAACCATGGTAAAGGTGATAGGTAGTATTCAGAGACATCTTATACAGTTACTTGGAAGTGGATTGTGTGAGTGAAGTTGTTCCAGACAGTCTTATGACCCTAATTTATGGACGTTTGTTAACAATTGCGACAGTCAGTTGTTTGTGGGTTAACCTTAATCTCTGAGTGAAGAATGGGGATGGAGTTTGTTAAGGGTCTCACAGCTCGGTGTGACTGTTGCACTTACAGGATCCAGGACCCCCAACACTTCTTCTTTTGCACACGCAGGCTGATACTCCTACTGACACTCCCTGTATAGGGAGGGGTTTTTTGTGTATGACCGCTTTTTATCCTGCCATTACGGCAGCCATACTTCAGCTTCAGGGAAGGTGCATGCTATGTGTAACGTGTCATCCATACCGACGGCCAAACTGGCCTTCTCTTCCGAAAGTTTGTGATGGGATTTTACGTGTGTGCAAGATGTTATGCGTGTGTTCACACTCGGAACCTCGGTTTATAGTCTCATTCGAAATACTGTATGGGAAATGGAGTCAGAACCAGTGTTAACTCCGAGGGAAAAATCCCCTTGTACTGAAATGGCCTGGTGGAGATTTTGAACCACACAACAAGATCACGAGTCGGTGCTCTGCCACTGAGCTATTCGGGCCCCCACCCCTAACACAATAACTGTAAAGGGTCCTGGGACTCAGATGGATGCAACCACATGTCCAGAAAGGCCAGAACTGGAATTCAGTCCCCCACTGTTTGTCAGGAGGCCCTGAGATCATGAAATGTCTGGATTGATTTTTTTTTTTTTTTTTTCCCCGAAACATTTTGGAAAAACTGTCCTCTGATTACTCCATCCAGTCCAGGTTTTTATTTTCCAAACTGATCATTCCTTCATCATTTTGCAGAGAGAATGTGCAAATGGTGCTTCGGCCAATAGTCCTGATATACCGTTTGTTGATTCTAATGAAGAAAAGTCTGTGATTGATGCTAGTGTTCACAAGTTTCCTTTCCACATGCCATTACATAGCATAAGCTTTCTCAGGGTAGTAACTACTCTCAAACATGATTCATCAGCATTCACTGGCACAGATTCATGGCTTCTTGCCAATTTTTTAAAAAATGTTTCTGCGCATTTTGTCAAAAAGTTTACACACCCTGACATCATTTCATGTGCAGAAGTGAGCAAGAGTTGTTGCTCTTTGTCAGATTTCCTCTCCAAGAACTAGTTAGAGTCTGCAAGTGCAATTACCACTCAAGAATCTCGTCTCAGAATTTTTTCCCTTTTTTAAAAGAAAAGTTCATCATATTTTTGCTTGTCATGGGAACAGAATTGGTAGAATGGTATGGATAAACAGGTCTGTAGCTATATGCGTGCAAAAAAAGAAAAACAAAGAAAGAAGACAAAAAAATGCTAAAGTGCTATCCTAACTAATGACAAATCCAACTACATTCATTCATTGCGTTTTTATCTTGTCAGTTAAAGCGAGCTGAAAGGCCACTTTAAATTGGCAATTTGTGTTTCCTGATACTTTATTGTGTGACAAATGCCTATTGGTTAATTAATTGGCAAAATGAACAGATATTGGTCAGTCTATGTTTTTTGTAAAACATTCTGTTTATTATATGTAGATTTCATCTTGATTCATTTCAGCAAAGCAGTCATGCCCACTGCTCTTATTTTTCATGCCTGATTTTTTTATAATCAAATTGGTATATCTTTAAGCTTGTTACCCCAGTGTATTGTTAGTACAGCTTGTATTTATAAGGTTCATTAGAACCTGTTTCATAAAAAAATAAACAAAAATCTAATTGCTCCCACCTCACCCTATTCTTTTGCTGCACCTCCCCACAGCCCCCACTCTCTGTCTACGTATTTGTCTGTCTGTCTGTCTCCATCTTTCTCTGTCTTTTTCCTTTCTCTCCCTCCCATATTCTAAAATCTGAAAAAATACAACACATCCAAGCAGTTTATTGACAATGATAGAGAGAAACTACGTTCGTATTTCCTGTTAAGCTTGGTGGGAAAAAAAATTAATGAGAAGCAGAAACAGTATTGCTGATTCTTCTTCATGTTTTATAATTAAGAATATAGTTTAAATTCAAAAACGAAAGGAAAAAAAATCTGCAAACTCTCGGAAGGTGAATATGAAAATTATATCATCATTGGTGATGCTTGGCAGCTTGGTACATAATGTTGGACCATGCAAAACATGTGCAGTGTCTGCTGATAGTGACAGGGTGCCCTTCAACGGCTGTCCCTTTGTTTCAGCCGCCGTATCATCAGCGTGGGAACACCACAGACACGGATGTCCAACCAGTCACCAGAGGTCCAGGCGTGTCACTTGTGCTTATTGTCAGCAGATATTCATTGTGAGTTTTCATCTCGTTCAAAGAAGTATTCAAAGTTATGTCTTTTATTACCTCTGTCCTTTGATCTTGATAACAAGTCTTTCATTCACAGAGAGGTAAGTTCAATTATGTTGTCTTTTTAGTGTCTGGTTAGTGACAAATTAGGGGACACATTGCTATAAGCTGTTTATAAACACAGTGTAATATGAAACAGACACATAGGGACACATAGCTCATAAGGTATAAGTTAATAACATGTGTGTAAACAAAGCATTTTAACACAAAGTGACATGGACAGTTGTATGTGAGGGGACACATGAGTTATAAGCTGTGTAAACAAATCAGTTTAACATGTGAAAAGACACATGACTTGGACACATAAGTTATGCTTAGATTTCCTGCCCAACACTACACGTGTCTGTCTCTTGGGCCTGATTTATGCTGAGATGTACAACGTAGTGTGCAGCAATTTCATGTAGTTGTCAGCCAGAATTCAAATCCACAGTGTCGTCCTGACTTTCTTTACCCTCATTGATCAGAAGAATAGAACTTTGTGGTGTCGACTTCACCATCCTCATCCTCATTGATCATAATGATAGATAGGACTCCACCATGTTGTTTTCTTCATCCTCATCCTCATTGATCATAACAATAAAACTCCACAGTGTTTTCATTATCCTCATCCTCATTGGTCATACTAGAACAAAGTGTTTTCACTGTCCTCATCCTCATTGATCATAACAATAAAACTCCACAGTGTTGTCTTCACTCATCCTCATCATTGATCATAACAATAAAACTCCACAGTGTTTTCACTATCCTCATTGATCATAACAATAAAATCCACATCACTATCCTCATCCTCATGATCATAAAATAAAACTCACAGTGTTTTCACTATCCTCATCCTCATTGATCATAACAATAACAGAACTCACAGTGCTGCACTATCACCACCCTCATCCTCATCATCATTGTTCTCCAATAATGGAACTCACAGCATAACAATAAAACCCTTATACTCTAATGTGATTGATCATAAAAAAAAGGTCTCACATTCTGTGCCCCATAATCCACCCTGCTCTTGTGACAATAAATTTCCACAGTGTATCACCTGTGGCATTGATGGTTCAATAAAATTTCCAGTGTTTTATCACCTGTGGCAGGTTGGTTCGGAGTCCACAGGTTTTCACTAGGAAGTCCATTGTGCCACATAAAACTCCACATCATCATCATCATCATCATCATCATCATCATGTATATTAACTAGGATCACTGTCCTTGTTCATGTGTCGACATCAATCCAGTGGATAGTGACATGGTGATCAGTATGGGCATAACAGACGTGGTTGTTACGATGTTGCATCAGATGTCACCTGATAGGTTTCCAGAAAAAAAAAGGTCTCGCATTCTGTGCCCCATAATTTGCTCCTAATGGAAATTTCCATTAGCATGTGGCAGCTGGTTATGCTAGGTTTCCAGTTTGTTTAACCCTCATTTGCTCCTAATGGAATTAGGATCACTGTCCTTGTTCATGTGTTGACAAAGTGTGGATAGTGACAAAACAGTGGGTACATCGTGGTTTTTTTCAAACTTTTTCCTTTTTTCAAACCCTTTTAACATTCATTGCCTATGAAAATGCCGTCTGAGTGTACAGAAAAATTAATGGATACATCAGTTTTCATAGCAGAGAAAAAAAAGCTCAAATGATGTACACAATTCTGCCACTGAGGGGAAAAGTTCATATCAAGCTTAATCTTGTATGAAGGCTGAACAAAAAAACAAAGAAGAAACAGATCATGCGAAGACTGAATGTAAAAGAGAGAAATGGAGAGACCGAAACCAGCGGCCTAGAATTCCATAAAGTTTTACGAAGAAGAAGACAGCATAGCATAAAAACAACAACAGCAACAAGTGAACAGTTGAACTTATAATCTGACATTAGATTTTATCACATATGTATAAACTTTTATTTCAAAGTCCAGATCAAAAAGATGACCTGCTTCATTTCCATTGTCCATTTGCTTTACAGAAAAAAAAAGAGAAAAAAAATGGTGCAGAGGAAACAACTTAAATTGCCTTCAATAGCCAAGAAACAACTTTTGTACGACGCTGAGTGACCGTGAAACAATGTGTATTTGGGATATACAGTGTGTGTTCCAGTAGCATTGCACCAGGCCAAAGTTTGAAGTACAGGGTACATACAGAGTGCAGAAAAGGGGTTGAACATATGCCTCTTTCAGGCAACCACAAAATCGATTAAATCCAAAGAGTCTTCAGACATCTGAAATATGTTTGTTCTGAATCACAGTTTTTCTGTTCTGACTCAGGTTTGTCTTGTTTCATTGGTTTTCAGTTCAGCATTGGGTTGGCTGTTCTTGCTCGATGTCCTCACTGCCGAAAAGTGTAAGTATTCAAGCTTTATTTCGACCTGTCGTCCTGCCTGTCAGTCTGTTGACTGGCTGCCTGTCGGTCTCTGCCTGTCTTCTCTCTCTCTCCTCACTCAGTGTCCCATTGTTCTATTCGTCCATGGCTTTAAAAAAAAAATTGTTTTTGATAGGACATTTAGTCATGGATTGTTTTGCCATTCCATTCGGGCTTTGAGGAAGGCTATAGTCAAATAATGATACTAAAAGAAAACTGTAGATTAATTATCGCAAGAACTGTTGATGAATTAAGCACTTTTTCTGCCCATCGCTTTCCTCTTCCACTACCTGTCTCTCCTGTTACTCCATAGTCCATTCTCTTTCCTGTGTTTCTTTTTTTCTCATTGTTTTTTGTGTATATGGCAGACAGTTGAAAACCTGGTTCTGTTGAATTATGGGCTGATCAAGAATAGACTTGCAAGTTCTAGCGCTACTTTGCGTACATGAGCACTGACTGAGTGTATGTTAAATTTGTCAGGAATGTACAGAGAAACTGACAGCACTACAGTCGCTAAATTAAAACAACGTATTTATGGGATTTCTCTTAAAGATCAGTAAAAAAAAAAAAACACACACACACAAAAAAAAAAAAAAAACCTCTCCCACTGATTCTTCTAAACACAAACACATACTGGCAACAAATACACACACACACGCATGCATTCACTCACTCACGCAGGCACGCAGGCACTCACATGCACTCACATGCTCACAAACATGCATACACGCATGCACAGACACACATACACGCAAAAACTTTTGCTCTCTCTGTCTCTCAGTGACATACATAAGTGCAAATATGCAGACACTGAGGTGCACACATACACATATGCACACATGAACACGTGTGCATGTGGATGCTCACGCACGCCCACACGCACGCACACATGAACGCACCGCCAGCGGTGACAGCTCCAGGTAACCCCAGCCCTGATCTGTGTGCTGCCCGCTGTGTGTGCAGGTCCTCAGTGGGAACTAACTACGCCAGGAGAAGAGGCATCATCCTGCTGATCATAGGACTCTTGTTTATCTGCGGGGGAGTTGGTGTCACGGTAAGTGGCGTCGACCTAGATGATGTGCTGATTCTTTGGGTGCCAGCATGTAAGGAAGGAAGAATGTAAGCAGTGGTGTTGCCACCAAAACAGCATCAGTTTGATTGAAGTCCTGGGTTTCTCATGGTGAACAACAGATTGTACCTCTCCACGCACTTTAGTTGTACATCAGGTGGGCAAGCACAGTTATACAAAGGCCCCTGTACATACAGACAGATGCACTCCAAGGATTCCAAGTGAAGTCCCAATCAGGGCGTTCTGGGACTGACTGACACTTGCATGAGAAGAACTTAGAAGTGATATGATAGAAGAGTACACACACAGCGATTGATGACCAAAGCAGAGCAGTATCTCTGGTATTCGCTGATTGTTCTAATGAACGTTTTTCTTGAAATGAACCACCTTCATTGAAATCACTGCCATCATGACCATCTCCTTGAAATGAACCTTCAACATTTGATTTGTCCATTCCAGACAATTATGACTTGGACATTGTTCCTCATCTGTTGGAAGTAATGGCACATTTAGTCTTTTCTGGATTAGTGGAGTAGGACATTTCAATTTTTCTTGGATCAAATCGGAGGGACATTTCATCTTTCTGGGTCAAATCTGTTGGACATTTGATCTATTCTGGATTAAATCAGTTGGACATTTGATCTATTCTCTGTTAAATCAGTAGGACTTTTGATCTCTTATGGATTAAATGAGTTGGACATTCAACCTTTTCTGGATAAAAGAATTAGGACCTTTGGCCTTTTCCGCATCAAATCCATGTGTCCGCATCAAATCCATGTGTGTGATATACTCTGTGTGGTTTGTTTTCTGTGTCTCTCTGCCTGTCTGACTATCTGTTTTTCTCTCTTGCTCTGTCTTGCACTGTCTCATTGTCTTTCTCAGTGTGTGAATGTGTGTGTGTGTGTGTGTGTGTGTGTGTGTGTGTGTTTCTTCCAACTCCAAAGTAAGCACGTTGCAACTCATCATCTGAAGAATCATTCATCATCTAGGCCATTAACAGTAGACTTGTTTCAGGAAAAATGCATTCGGTTGAGTGACAAAAACTTGCCAGTCATAAAAATTTGTGACCTGTTACACATGAACAGTGATAAAAGTTAAAAGAAAACTTACATGTCATGTGCCAATTTGCAAACACAAATTTATGTCTGAGATTTCATGTTTAGTTTTCACGTTATGAAGAAGCTGGGGAAATGGCTTTTTAGTTTGATATGGGATGTAAGTTTTTTTTATGTGAAAGCCCAGTCAGACCTCAGTGACTCCTATGACTACCCATTCCTGTCATGCTGTTGCAAATCTGGGTAGCTTTTTCATGAGGTTAACAAGTCGCATCATACACTATGCATTCATGCATTTACTGCCAACCTATCCAAATTTTTTCTGGAATTTCACTTGTGTAGAGATGTTTCCCAAATCTTGAATTTGGTGGAAAAATCCAGAATTTCACATTTTTTGTTTAGAGATGTGGAGCTTGGGAGTCTTTTTTTTTTTTTTTTTTTTTTCTTTTTGTTAACAAAGATGATGAAGTACCAACAGGTCACCCACATTGTAATGTTTAGCAGCTGTTTGTTTAATCAGTCAAAGAGTTAACATTGAAAGTCGTTTGAAATGCGGGTTAAAATTGTGACCAGAGTTTTACTGAGAGTATCCTTTGTGATATTGAAATACTGATATGCATTGTTTTTTTGCTTGTTTGTACTTAAGGTTGGTACTTACGAAGCAGCCTCTCGGCATGGAGGGATTTATGTGGCCTGGGTTGGTAAGTATTGTGAATATTCATGAGTTGTGGCCTGGTTATGTGAGAGTTGTGAGTATTTTTGAGTTGTGGCCTGGGTTGGTAGTATTGTGAATATTCATGAGTTACGGCCTGGGTTGGTAGGTATTGTGAGTTGTGGCCTAGGTTGGTAAGTATTGTGAACATCCATGAGTTGCTGCCATAGTTGATAAGTATTGTGAATACTCAGGTGTTATGGTCTGGGTAGATAACTATTGTGAGTATTCATGAGTTATGGCATGACTTGGCAAGTATTGTGAATATATATGAGTTGTGGCCTGGGTTGGGTACTAATTGTGAATATTCATGAGTTGTAATCTGGGTTGCTAAGTATCGTGAATATTCACCAGATGTAGTGTGGGTTGGTATTGTGAATATTCATGAGTTGTGTCTGGGTCGGTAAGTATTGTTAAACCTCATGAGTTGTGATCAAGGTTGCTAAGTGTAGTGAATGTTAATCAGATGTTGCCTGCATTGGTAAGTATTGTGGATTTCATCAGATGTAGCCAAGGTTGGTTAATACTTTGTGAATTTCATCAGATGTGGCCAGGGTTGGTTAGTATAATGTGTGAATGTTCATCAGCATACTGAGCTCTTTTGAGATGGCCCCGCTTCGTGTAATGGATTTCCTGTCATAATAGATGGAATTAAGCACAAAGACTCTCTCTCTGTCACTCTCTCTCTCTCTCTCTCTCTCTCTCTCTCAATACATTAACCAAATGTATATTAACTGTGCACTGATATTAAGCCTGTTCTTTTGCTACTTGGTCAGCACTGATGTTATCAGTTGTCAGATACCATTTGTAAAATTTTGCAAGCAGACAAAGTCAAAAAGTTGACTGTCACTTGTAATGCTGACTTGCTGAGTGAATGGTCTTTACGGTTTCCATGACGGTTTGTTTTAATGGTTTTCTGTCAGTTTTGCTGTCTGCAAGAGCAAAGGTTGATGTTTGATTTGTCATTTTCCTGGCTTAGTGTAATTTATGGTCACAGCTTTTTGCAAAAAAAAAAAAA
The DNA here is from genome assembly GCA_016801955.1 of Conus betulinus. Lineage (NCBI taxonomy): Eukaryota > Metazoa > Mollusca > Gastropoda > Neogastropoda > Conidae > Conus > Conus betulinus. The sequence continues at coordinate 26,057 of JADBJO010003110.1, forward strand.
AAAAAAAAAAAAAAAGAGTTAGTGCACACTATGGTCATCAGATCATGTAGGTTTTAACTCAGACATTTTTCTGGAGACTGTGTTACACAGTGGTTATGTAACACATTCAGATGTCTCATGTCTGAAATTTGCATTAAGTGAAATACTGCCAGGTGGTCTTTGTGAGCTGGGTGTGTGACTGCATTCTGCTGCAAGGTGTTCTGTGTAAAGTGGGTGTGGTGTGTGACTGCATTGTACTGCCATGTGTTGTTCTATATGTAAACTGGATGTGTGTGTGACTGCATTGTACTGCCATGTGTTGTACCATGTAAACTGGATGTGTGTTTTTGACTGCATTGTACTGTCGTGTGTTGTTTTATGTAAAGTGTGGGTGTGGTGTGTATGACTGCATTGTACTGCCATGTGTTGTTCTATGTAAAGTGTGTGTGGTGTGTGTGACTGCATTGTACTGTCATCTGTTGTTTTATGTGAAGTGGGTGTGGTGTGTGTGACTGCATTGTACTGCCATGTGTTGTTCTATGTAAACTGGGTATGTGTGTGTGTGTGTGACTGCATTGTACTGCCATGTGATGTTCCATGTAAACTGTGTGTGTGACTGCATTGTACTGCCATGTGTTGTTCCATGTAAACTGGGTATGAGTGTGTGTGACTGCATTGTACTGCCATGTGTTGTACCATGTAAACTGGATATGTGTGTGTGTGACTGCATTGTACTGCCATGACTGTGTTGTTCTGTGTAAAGTGGGTGTGGTATGTGTGACTGCATTTTACTGCCATGTGTTGTTCCATGTAAACTGGGTATGTGTGTGAGACTGCATTGTACTGCCATGTGTTGTTCCATGTAAACTGGGTATGTGTGTGTGACTGTATTGTACTGCCATGTGATGTTCCATGTAAACTGTGTGTGTGACTGCATTGTACTGCCATGTGATGTTCCATGTAAACTGTGTGTGTGACTGCATTGTACTACCATATGTTGTTCCATGTAAACTGGGTATGTGTGTGGCTGTATTATACTGCCATGTGATGTTCCATGTAAACTGTGTGTGTGTGTGTGTGACTGCATTGTACTGCCATGTGTTGTTCCATGTAAACTGGGTATATGTGTGGCTGTATTATACTGCCATGTGATGTTCCATGTAAACTCTGTGTGTGTGTGTGTGTGACTGCATTGTACTGCCATGTGTTGTTCCATGTAAACTGGGTATGTGTGTGTGACTGTATTGTACTGCCATGTGTTGTTCTATATGAACTGGGTGTGGTGTGTGTGACTGCATTGTACTGTCATGTGATGTTCCATGTAAACTTCCATATTGTGTGGGTGTGTGTGTGTGTGTGTGTGTGTGAGTGTGTGTGTGTGTGTGTGTGTGTGTGTGTGTGACTGCATTGTACTGCCATGTGTTGTTCTGTGCAAACTGGGTGTGGTGTGTGTGACTGAAATGTACTGCCAACTATTGGTCTGTGTAAAGTGGTTGTAGTGTGTATGACTGCATTGCACTGCCATGTGTTGTTCTATGTAAACTATGTGTATGTGTGTGTGACTGCATTGTAATGCCTTGTGTTGTTCTATGTAAACTATGTGTATGTGTGTGTGACTGCATTGTAATGCCTTGTGTTGTTCTATGTACACTAGTGTGGTGTGTCACGAAACTGGTTTGTATTGCCATGTGTCCTGTGTGAACTGGGTATGCATAGCTGTTCTGTATGTAGTGCCAGGTGCTGCTCTGTGTGAACTGGGTGTGGTTTGTGTGACTGCTCTGTACTGCCAAATGTTCAGTGTAAAAATGGGTGTGTATAACTGTACTGTATGTACTTCCAGGTGCTAACATTCTGTATGAACTGGGGGTGTGGTGTGTGTGTGACTGCATTGTACAGCCAGATATTGGTCAGAGTGAACTGGTTGTGGTGTGTGTGTCACTGCACTGTACTGCCAGGTGTTGTTCTGTATGAACTGTGGTTTGTGTGATTGCACTGTATTGCCAAGTGGTGCTCCATGTGAATTGGATGTGTGGTGTGTGTGACTGTTGTACTACCAGGTGTTGTTCCGTGTGAATTGGATGTGGTGTGTGTGACTACACTGTACTGCTAGGTGTTGTTCCATGTGAATTGGATGTGATGTGTGTGACTGCACTGTACTGACCAAGTCTTGTTCTCTATGTGAATTGGATGTGATGTGTGTGACTGCACTGTACTGCCAGGTGTTGTTCCACGTGAATTGGATGCGGTGTATGTGACTGCATTGTACTGCCAGGTATTGTTCCATGTGAAATGGATGTGGTGTATGTGACTGCATTGTACTGCCAGGTGGTGTTCCATGTGAAATGGATGTGTGTGTGTGTGACTGCTGTACTGCCAGGTGTTGTTCCACGTGAATTGGATGTGGTGTGTGTGACTGCTCTGTACTGCCAGGTGTTGTTCCATGTGAAATGGATGATGTGTGTGTGACTGCATTGTACTGCCAAGTGTTGTTCTATGTGAATTGGATGTGTGTGTGTGTGACTGCACTGTACTGCCAGGTGTTGTTCCACGTGAATTGGATGCGGTGTGTGTGACTGCATTGTACTGCCAGGTGTTGTTCCATGTGAATTGGATGTGATGTGTGTGTGACTGCTCTGTACTGCCAGGTGTTGTTCCATGTGAATTGGATGTGGTGTGTGTGACTGCACTGTACTGCCAGGTGTTGTTCCATGTGAATTGGATGTGGTGTGTGTGACTGCATTGTACTTGTTCCATGTGAAATGGATGTGGTGTGTGTGACTGCACTGTACTGCCAGGTGTTGTTCCATGTGAAATGGATGTGGTGTGTGTGACTGCACTGTACTGCCAGGTGTTGTTCCATGTGAAATGGATGTGATGTGTGTGACTGCACTGTACTGCCAGGTGGTGTTCCATGTGAAATGATGTGGTGGTGTGTGACTGCACTGTACTTGTTCCATGTGAAATGGATGTGGTGTGTGTGACTGCACTGTACTTGTTCCATGTGAAATGGATGTGGTGTGTGTGACTGCACTGTACTGCCAGGTGTTGTTCCATGTGAAATAGATGTGGTGTGTGTGACTGCACTGTACTTGTTCCATGTGAAATGGATGTGGTGTGTGTGACTGCACTGTACTGCCAGGTGTGTGTTCCATGTGAAATGGATGTGATGTGTGTGACTGCACTGTACTGCCAGGTGTTGTTCCATGTGAATTGGATGTGATGATGTGTGTGACTGTCAGTCAGCTCTGTCAGGCCGAAGTTTTGTGGCAAATGCAGGCATAAGATAGTCACGTGACGCCCACCCTACTTCCGATTACGGAAGATGCCGAAGATCGTGTACTGTCCGTCATTCTACTTCGGCCTGTCGCCCAAGCAAGATAAGTCTTGTGCTCTGTCTCGCCTATACTTTGCCTTTGTGTAAAGATTGCTGTGTGTTGCACTCTCTGTACTCATTTATCTGTGGCTTCCGCTTATATCTTGACGTGTGAGGTTATCGGATGGGCTAGCATTCTAACCTTATTCGCTGAAATTTTCTCGCGATCGTGGTGCTCCCGGTTCTTGTCTATTTGCGTAAACGGTTCGAGGTTGATCGGCATTTTCCATCGCCACGTCCCTCGCGTTTTCTCGGCCTCCCTTTGTCCATCGGCCTTGCATTCTCACTCGCCTTTACGGCCTTTTGCCCCTAAATTCCGATTTCTAATCTCGCCGTTACTTGTATCACGATTCCACTATCTCATCTGCGACGATCGCGGGTCGGTTTCGTCGCCATCTTGTTTTGCGCCAGTCTCCATTCCTTGTCGCACCAGCTTTCTAGCCCACGCAATTACACGTGGTTTGTCGTTCGGAAATTGCTTCCTACATTTGTTTACACCCTCCCATTCATTTGCCACATTTTTCGATCGGCGTGTGTGTGGCGATCGCATCGCCCTTCGGCATTGCTGTTACACGTGGCGTTACTCAGCACTTTTGGTTCACGCCACACTGTCGTTGCCCACGCACGGTTTCGTTCATCGCTACTGCGTTTCTGTCACTGTGCGAGCTTGTTTACTTTATATTTCCATTGTGTTATATTGCTATTGTGTGCGCACGGTCGATCGACCTGTATACCCTCCTCGATCGACCGTCGTGTTACGATCGTGTGCTCCGGTTTTCACAACCTCCCGCGCGACGATCGTGAGCCGGTCTCGTCGCCATCTGTTTTTGCCGGTCTCCCTCTCTTGTGCACCAACTTCTAACCCTCGGTATTTTACGTGGTTTTTCGCCCTGAATTTGCTTCCTCAATTGGTTTGCACCCCTTTCTTTCAGTTGTCACAATTCTCGCTCGCCTTCGTGTCCTTAACGATCGCGATCGACCGGCGTCATTGTATTTACACGTGGCGTTACTCAGCACTTTGGGCCCACGCCACGGTCGCTTCTCACGCACTGTTTCGCTCATTTCTGCTGCGCTTTGTGTCCCTGTACGGACTTGTTTACCTGTATATTCCATTGTGTGCGTTGTTTACATTTTTATTTTATTGTGTGCGCACGATCGATCGGTCGACTTGGTTATCCTCCCTCGATCGACCGTCGTGTCTCCCGTTTACGATCGTGTGCTCCGGTTTCGCTCGGCGCCATCGCCCAATATGGTGAAGGACTCGGCTGGGTCGAGCAATAACTCTGACGTTCAGAGTTCGCTCACATTCCCGGAGGACCCACGAGTTGGTTCCAACCCCGAGCGAGCGAACCGTCCTCCTTGGGAGAACGGCCGGCCGCGGTAGACGGAGACGTCCCTCCCGCGGAGGGGACGCGGGAGTCTCCCTCCTCTACCCGACCGACGGACGCACGACCGTTGCGTTCGAAAGCTAGAAGGCAACCGGCTGCGATTTCTAAGTGCCTTTCGTTCAACCTGCCCAGGAAATCTAAGGGGCAGGCCCCCCTTAAGGGACCCCGTCTAGCCAAGAAATCCGAGCGGGATTCCGCTTCTCCCCCAGCCACCCTGCCTTCTAGCTTTCCTGCGCATAGTCAGACATCCACTTACTATGCCGAGTCACGCGACCCCCCCCCGGGGACCTTTGCCGGGCCGCGGACAGGCACGGGTGACGGCCTTGGGCTGGAACCCCCACCCGTCACTCGCACTTATGGGACGCGCGGGTCCACTTCTTCCCCCCATCCGGACTCGCCGTCTCACGACGCTCTCCCCCACCGTGCACAGGTGCAGCCAACACCCCTGCACGAGGAGCGTCCAGTTCTCCGGACGCAGTTTTATGGCCACGTCTTGGCACGACCATGCACATGTCCATAACTCTGGGCGTATGGGAACACCGAGTGCATCCACCGGTTGTGAACATACACAAGACGGCCGACCAACCCCGCTCGCCCGTCGCAGGTTCCCCTAGGGGTTCAGGACGTTCGGGGTCCGACCTACTCGGCCCCCATTTGGGCAACGTCCTCGGTCCCGTTCCTCCGGGGGGAGGATCTACCAGCGGGACCACGGGTAACCTGTCCCATTCCACTGGGACCCGGCACGCTCCGGGGGGGGAAACCACATACCAGGGTCGATTACTATTCCCCCCCTGCTGCCCAAGGTACCCCGGTCCCCGGCGAGTCCCTGCACAGTACTCTGGGCCGCCACAGCCCGCTTATCTCCCCGGGGACCAGTGGCTCTATGCCCCCGAGAGGGACCAGTGGCTCAATACACACACACCCAACCTGAACAACAATTTGGTCGATTGTGGCACCCAACCTCGCAGACTTGGGTCGACCTGGGTCTCCCACCCTCGGGCGCTGTCCGATCGGCAGTCCGGGCTCTCCCACCCCAGCCCGTCTGCCGAGCATAGAGCCACGAGGGTCCCGCCATCCCCCCCTCCCCCCGCCACCACCCTACCAGGGCGGGACCCTCGCGCACCCGCGCAGTTGCCCCCTGAGGAAGACCTCCCTTCCCAGGAACTTGACTCCCCACAGCCTGAGGACGACTACGATGAGGACTTCTTCTCATCCCTTTATGACATCCACACCATTGAACGGTTTCGACCGGACGTGTCGAGGGACGCCCCTCCCTCTGCCGATCTGGCCTTCCCTGAGATCGTTGGGCTGCCCCCAGCCCAATACTCCAGACTCAGAATTGTCGCACCTCAGTCACTCACTTCGCTGTGGGAGAGTCCGGCAAAACGCGCCAGGGGTGCAGACGCCGTCCCCACGCCGGGTCAAGACCTGCCCCCGGCACCCAATGCGGCCCCCTTCGGCGCCCTACTTGGGGCCCCCACAGGAAGCACCCAGTTGCCTCCCTCTTTGCCGACCACAGGAAGCACCCAGTTGCCTCCCTCTTTGCGACAATCCGGTTACCAGGGGTGGGTGGGCCATCTCCCAATCAGATTGTCGCCTGATACCCAACCGGGCCCCCCCCCTACTTCGGCCACCATCCCCTTTAAGCGCTAAAGGACTGGGACCGAGTAGCCCGGATGGGCATCTTACACACCACTGCAGGGCATGCCTACCTTAGCATGCTCTTGCAGAGGGCGGAGGTACTCTGGCCTGGGGATGACGGCGCCGTCCCAGTGCCTTCGGATACAAACTCCGAACCACACCAGGACGAACCTCGCTTATTCAGCGACCCCTTTATGCGACACCTAGTTAACAGGATATCGCATCACTTGGCGGGGCTGCGGCGGACAGCGCAGCAACAAGCCATTTTAATTGTCTGCTAGTGGCTAGAGACGCGGTGCTTGCACGCTCCTCACTCTCCCCGGCACTCAGGGCATCCCTACGATGTGTCCCGGGCCAGGATCACTCGCTCTTTGGCGAGCACTCCACCTCGGCTATGTCTCTCTCGCTCGAGGAACGCAAGCAGGCGGCGTCCTTTGCCCCCCGGCCTCAGCCACGCCTTTCCAGGCCCCCCAAGCGGCCACTTAACTCACAGAGGCCTAAACCTAAACCTCGCCAAATTTTTTTGGTTTGGCCAGCAAGCACGGCCCCGCCGGTGACTGGAGGACACTCCCGTAGTGCGCATGGAGCTGGCCCAACCTGCCCAGCAAGGCACCGGCCCACTCTTCCCCTTCCCCCCATCTGGACCATCGGCTCCCCTGGCGGGCAACCTCTCCGGCCGCCTGCCAGTGGCGACGTATGGGCCTCAGCCCCTGGGTAGTGTCGGTTCTTCAGGACGGGTTTCGCCTACCGTGGGCTCACCGTCGTCCTCCCCTCATGCGCTCTCCTCCTCCGTCCCCCAGCCCCCCCCCCCACCTGCCCAGGCGGACGCCCTTCGCCTGGAAGTCCTCGAACTCCTCAGAAAGGGGCCATCACCGAAGTTTTCCAGCCCAACCCCGGGTTTTACTCCCACCTGTTCGTGATCCCCAAACCTTCGGTGGGATGGAGGCCCATCCTTGACCTTTTCCCCTCAACAAGTTCCTCAGACATACCTAGTTCAAGATGGACACGCCCTCCCAGATCAGAGACTCCATCCATCACGTAGATTGGGCTACCTCCATAGATCTGAAAGATGCGTACTTCCAGATCCTTATTCACCCGGCGCACAGACGTTACCTCCGGTTTGTCTGGCAAGCTCGAGTGTTCCAGTTCAAAGCTCTCCCCTTGGGCCTCTCCCTGGCACCCTTCCTCTTCACGAAGGCGTTCCGTTCGATCTCTCTCCCAACACAGTCCCTCGAACTATACACAGACGCCTCCAACTCGGGCTGGGGGGGCCCTTGGGGGACAGTCATGCCTCGGGGATGTGGGACGCACAGATGGCTCGCCTCCACATCAACATATTAGAATTGGAAGCGGTCAGGCTGGCCCTCCTCCACTTCCAACATCTATCTCTCACCGACTGGTTCTCCTCCTCACGGACAACACGTCGGTAGCCCATTAGCCCAAGGGGGGGGGGGGGGGGGGGGGGGGGGGGGGGGGGGGGGCTCACTCCATCGGCCTCTCTCTACGGACAGAGGCCCTCCTTCGCTGGTGCCACGCACGGGGAGCCACCCTCCGTGCGAGACACATAGCGGGGACACGCAACATCCTGGCAGACACTCTCAGCCGGTCAGGGACCCTTCTGCACACAGAGTGGACCCTGAACAAGCTGACACTAACCACCGTCTGGGAACACTGGTTCAAGCCCATGGTCGACCTATTTGCGACCCCGGTACCAACCATCGTCCCCATGTATGTCTCTCCACTCCCGGACCCCCGAGCGTACGCGGTCGATGCGCTCTCCCTCCCCTGGACGGGACTCCTCGCCTACGCCTTTCCCCCCTTCCCCATACTTCACAAAGTGATCAGGAAGGCCAGGCTGGAGAGACCCAAACTCATCCTCATAACCCCGTGGTGGCCGACTCAGTGTGTTCCCGGACCTCAGGTCCCTCACTCACGTTCCCCCTCTCCAGCTAGCTAGCCCCTTGGTGGGACTTACTCAGACAACCTCGCTCGGGCCTCCCTCACTCCAATCCCCAGATGCTTCGCCTACACGCTTGGCTTCTATGCCAGCCAAATTGCGACCACCGCGATGAGAGAGATGGGTCACGTGGTGCACGGCTAACTCGGTCCCCTACCTCCTCCCCTCCAACATCCACATAGGCAAGTTCCTATCCCACCAGATAGGCAATTTCCTATCCCACCTTTCATCCTCTCGAAAGCTCTCTGCTAGTTCCATTCGGGGCTACAGATCGGCCGTAGGCACCACCATCTGACAGCTGGGCGGCCCATCATTCGACAATAACTTTCTCCTTAGAGAGAACTATCGGGGGGGGGGGGGGGGTGGCCCTACGGGAAGCTCAGTCCCCTAGGCGCGCTCCCATGTGGGACCTCTTTCTGGTTCTTGACTCCCTCAGAAACCCCCCTTTCGAGCCCCTCCGTGCTATTCCCTTTGTCATTCTCCCCTTCAAGACCACCTTCCTTCTCTCCCTGGCCTCAGCCAGGAGGCGAAGTGGGATTCAGGTCCTCAGTTGTGACCCTCTCGGGACATCGCCTTTCTCAGAGACGGATCGGTCTCGCTTAAGTTCCTGCCTGAGTTCTTAGCGAAGAACCAGGACCGGGGGCACGACCTCTCCTTCCCTGGTTATCCGCTCCCTAGCGGATATCTTAGGCAGCGAAGGCAGCGGGGACATGGACCTATGACCCTCTAGGTGCCTCAGATACTACTGGGAGCGTTCCCACCCCAGGCGTTCCTCTCAGAGAAGCCTCCTTATTTCCATCAACCCAAACAACAAGAAAGACATCTCGGCGGGCTCGATTTCTAGGTGGCTATTCTATACTATCAAATCTGCCTATGCCCAGGCCCACAAAGACCTCCCAGCCCTTTCCCCTCGAGCCCACGAGGTCAGAGCGTTGGCCATGTCCACAGCGTTCCAGCACTCTGTCCCCGTGTGCCATCTCCTGGAGGCAGCCTACTGGCGTTCGGAGAACCCTTTCATAAACTTTTATCTAAGGGACATCCGCATGACCAGGGCTGATGGTTCTAAGGGGTTTTCATTTGTGGCGGCCAATGCAGCCATAACAGTTAACCCAGGAACCATTAGGGCGCTCGGCCCTCCTCCTATTCCTTTAAATTCTGCTATGGTCTGACATGGTATAGTATACGACGCCAAAATGGGGAGTTTGTATTATACTCCCTGTTTGGCTAAGTATACTTACCATGTCAGACTCTAATGCCCGCCCTACCTTCCCCGCTAGCGCCAAGGTTCCCTGGGGTTGCCTTGCGCGCAGGCCTCGTTGAATGACGGACAGTACACACGATCTTCGGCATCTTCCGTAATCGGAAGTAGGGTGGTCTATGTGAGCTGGTGTTTTGTGCACGGCTGTTCTGTACTGCCAGGTGACGTTCTGTGTGAAATGGGTGTGGTATGTTTGACTGCTGTGTGCTGCCAAGCGTTGCTGTTGCCAGGTGCTGTCCTATACAAGATGGGTGTGGTGTGTGTGCAGGAGCCTTTGTTATTGGTGCTCTGATGATGTTGCGAGGCTTCCTCTACCTGAACGTCAAAACCAGTGCCGTGGTGGTGGGCCAATAACCCAGCTCCACCCTCAGAAATTGCCTGCACATGCTTGTGCTGCTTCATGTCGATAACTTGTAGAAGACAGTGATATTAGCTGTTTTTACTTTCTGTATATTTTTGATGTGACCCATTTTTACTCTGATTGTTTTAGGATAGCACTCTTTTATGTGTTTTTTTCTCTCTGAGTTTACGAAAAAGCGATGTATTTTATTACCAGATTGTGGGCTTAAAACAGGTCTTCAGTCTTCATTGATGGTCAGATGTTTATTGGATTGTAAGCTTTCCTGAGTGAAAAGACATTCCCTTATAAACATGTGGCAAAAGTGTCTGTACTGTGATGTAGCTATCCATTCATCTTTGTTGAGCTGTGGAACATGCGGTGATAGGTAAACTTATTGTCTCGAGGAAACAGAATGTGTTTGTGTAAAGTCATGTTGTTTCCTGAGTATGGTTCCATTCTTTCGACTGACGTTCGTGCTTGTTTGTTTTAAAGACGGGGCTTTGTCAGACTTCAATTATCTGGAAGTTTGTTCTTTTGTTTGTGTGTTTGTTTAGATGTTGTGTTTCTCTCTTTGATTTATTTCTGTACTTTTATGTCATGTGATACTTTATGTAATTAGACACGAAACAGTTTGGTTTTGCAAACATAATTACATGATGAATTCAAGTTATTTTAATTCATTAAACATTTTAGTGGAGGGGATGTGAAATGGGGAAGATGTCAAATCATGTGTGATGCCTGGTGGTGACTTTGTCCCTGGGGCAAAGAGTGTGAGAAGAAGGCCCTTGAAAACCCTGAAAACTGCAGATATCCCTACCATCCCTTGAAATCCCCTTAAAAAAATCGTTTTCGGACCAAAACTGACCGTAACGTTTTAAGACGAATCGGAGAACAAACGCGAACGAGACTTCGGACATCGATTTTCGCCTCTCGAATCGTGTTGCGTGTCGTCTGCTTTTCAAGTAAAGGGAAGCAATTCAATAGTCGGTTATCGTTTGCGCATGCGCAGTTCGACTTCCGACAAAAGGGCGCCATGCTCCCTCATCTTCGTCGAAGTCCGATACTGTTGCGTCTGTCATCATGCCGAAGGGAAATTACGCATTTGATCCGTTGTGGCTACAGAAGGAAGAAGAATATCGAAGCTGGATCACTGAATGCAGAGACAACAAACATGCGTTTTTCTGTAAAGTGTGCAAAAAGACCGTTGATGTTCGGACAAAGGGCGAATCGGCGGTTGCAAATCACGGAAAGAGGAAAAAAATACGTGGAATTGGATAAAGCGAGTAGGCCGGTTGGTAGTCTTACGGACTTCGTTCGGCAATCATCAAATTCATCATCATCGGGTCAGACCCTATCCTTAGTAAGAATCGTCAACCAATCCACAATAACAGCAAGTGGGACAGATGTGTGTTGAAAGCTGAAGTGTTGTGGACGATTCATGCCATCAACAATCATACAGTTTCCGATCTGCTGAAGACAACGCGAAACTGTTTGCAGCAATGTTTCCATATTCCTCGATTGCCACGAACTATCGGTGTGGGGAAACCAAAAGCAGATATCTTGCAACTTTTGGCATTGCTCCTTCTTTCTGTCAGAACTGAAAAAAAAGAGTGAAATCACAGACTGAATCTTCAAATCAATCGTCACGTCGTCTCCGTAGACTTTAAGTGACTCATTTAAGTGCGCATTTGTTAAAAGAAAAAAAAAAAAAAAAACATCCTACTTTCTTGTTCAAAAAGACAGCATTCATACCACACCCCTCCCCCCTAACTTACCAACCAGCTAGCCTACACACACACACACACACACACACACACACACACACACACAACAAAAAAAAAAAAAAAAGATTATCAATTTTATTCACTTAATTTTTTTTTATTACAGTTACTTTCATTTTATTCATCTAGTTATCGTAATCACTACCACTATCATTATTATCATTACTATCCCTTCTATATATATATATAATTATAAAAAAAAAAAAATGATACATAATATAAAAAAAGTTATATGATATAAAAATCCCCCCCCTGCCCCCCTTAGAATTATTATTATTAATCCACCTTAACCACAACCATCACAAATATATCACACCACCCCACTAAACCACCAACACAACCCCATCGTTTCACTCACCCCCCCCCCCCCCCCCCCCCCCTCCTCCTTTTTCCTTTCCCATATCCCCTCTGTCGTTTCCGTCTGGCGGCCATTCTTCCTACCACATGGACAGATAAGTCACTCTTCGTTCTTTGTTTGTACTGTCCTAAATGTTAAATATGTTTTTTTTTTTTTTTTTTTTTTCCTGAAGAAGATCCAAGAGGTTGAATTGCATTGTGTCTTGTCCTGTGTGCTTTGTTTGTCAATGTCCTTGGCGGTAACTAACCCCCTCTCTCTCTAAATTTGGTTCATTCTCCATCAGTCACTCCCATTTTGAAATGAAAAAAAAAAAAACCCAGTTAAGTGTGGAGCTACAGGAAGGCTATCCACATTCGCCCTTTTAAAAAGGGGTTACCCTGCTCCCAATCCTGCCCAGAACAAGCATAAGCTAGTCCAGGCTCGCCAACCGTTCACACACACTTCCACACGACAGCACATACAGTGGCTGTATTTTAAAAGTAAAGTTTGCTGAGGTCCTTCCTGAAAATATGCTAGAGAGGAGGCCTCGGCTGCAGCTGCCGGTGGAGAATTAATGAATATGTCATGCTTTTTGATGAATCATTGAACAAGGACTTGAAAAACAGAGCAGTTGGACATTCATGTCAGATACTGGTCTGGAAAGCAGATTGAAAGTTTTTTCTTTTTCTGATTTCTCAGTTTCTGTATAAAGACTTCAGTTTTTATTTTTTTGTATATATATGATATTGAGCGTGGGAAAAGACTACAGAAGTGTAATCACCTTATCATCATGGCTGGATTACATGTGTAAGGTTATTATTCACTCTTTTTTTTTTTCAATTGTACGGGCTAATTTGCCCCTTAAAAATTAAAATATCCCCTTTAGAAACCCTTGTAAAAACCCTTGAATTTTTTTCCTGTTTTTTTAATATGATATTTCAAACGGGGAGGGGAAACTGCAGTCAAACCCAAACTGAACCAAAGTAGGCTGTAGTCAAACCCAAACTGAACCAAAGTAGGCTGTAGTCAAACCCAAACTGAACCAAAATAGGCTGTAGTCAAACCCAAACTGAACCAAAGTAGGCTGTAATCGAACCCAAACTGAACCAAAGTAGGCTGTAGTTGAACCCAAACTGAACCAAAGTAGGCTGTAATCAAATCCAAACTGAACCAAAGTAGGCTGTAGTCAAACCCAAACTGAACCAAAGTAGGCTGTAGTCAAACCCAAACTGAACCAAAGTAGGCTATAGTCAAACCCAAACCAAACCAAGATGCGCTGTCATCAAACCCAATTCAATCCAAGATGGGCTGTAGTCAAACCCAGACCAAAAAAGGATGGGTGTAGCCAAACCTAGACCAAGCCAGGATGGGTTTAGCCAAGGCCAAACCAAACCAGGATGGACTGTAGCCAAATCCAAACCAAATTAAGATGGGCTGTTGTCAAACTCGAGCCAAACCGAGATGGGTATAGTCAAATCCAAACTAAACCTGGATGGGCTTTGGCCAAATCCAAGCCAAGCCAAAATGGACTGTATTCAAATCCACTCCAAACCAAGATGGGTTGTTGTCAATCCCAAACCGAATGAAACACTAGGGGAATGCCTGCCGTTCTTTCAGTCATCCGTTATGTCTTGTCCTCCAACAATTTTTTTTGTTCTGTTCTGTAGACGTGTTTTGCCTTTCCTTTTCTGTCTGGTGTCATCTGTGTGTGTGTGGGAGAGCTTTTTTGTTTTTGATTGCTTTTTGTTTTTTTTTTTTGTTTGTTTGTTTTCATGCTTTAGCTTTGGTTAGCTCACATGAACATTTTACGGAACAAAGAGTTACTGTGTCTTTGTCTCTTTTTAGACCTGATAAATCAGTTTTGTTCGATAACATTTGTAGGGGTAGAGGTGGGGGTGGGGGAAGGGTCGGGAGGAACACATCAGATGTGCACCCCTTGACAGTTTTTTGCTTTGTATGCATTGTACATGTATGAATAGAAAAATATAGATAGATATATATATATATATATATATATGTGTGTGTGTGTGTGTGTATGTGTTTGTGTTGTTGTAGTATGGTGTTATTTTGTATAGATGTAATCCCTTTGGTAAACTAATTCAGTTGAATCTTTGAACCCAGAATTATCTTTTGTGATTAGTACTTTTGATGAATGTACTTGTATTTCTTCTGTTGTTTTTTGATATTCCTGTGGACAGACATTTTTTTTTTGTCTTGCTTTACCCAGGTAAATGTAAGGTGCTTGCCAATTGGTTAATTGAACATTGAAAAGGAAAAAGTCCATTTATTTGTACTCTTGATATTGTTCATTTAAAAACATCATTGTCTTGCAGCTCCTGTAGCTTGGGTTGGCATACTTTCGACAGAAAGCTAGTATACTGGGACGGACCCTTGACTGTTCAGTCACTGAGATTTCACAGCCTTAGATTATTTTTTTGTACATGGTGGTTTTATTTTTTTCCTGTTCCAGTTTTCTAGTGTCAAAGTGAGATGATCCCTCATTTATATGAGACATAATGATGTGAGATGTTATGGGTATGAGACACGGTGATGCGACATGTTGTGGATACGAGACATGCTGATCTGAGATGATGTGGGCATAAGACAGGATGATGCATGTGGGTACTAGACGTGATGATGTGGGATGATGATGAGGGTACTAGACATGATGATGCGTGGTGATGATGTGGGTGCGAGACTTGGTGATATGAGATTTTGAGGGTACGAACGAGACATGGTGAAGTGCGATGATGATTAGGGTGTTATGGTGATGTGAGATATTGTTGATCCGAGACGTGATGGGAAATGATGTGGTCTCGAAACATGGAGATGCAAGATGATGTAGTGGGTGGAAGGTGCATCTCTATGCTGAACCTGCCTGGCAGTTGGTAGCAATCAGAATGCTAGTGGCGGCTGGTTTTCTCACAGCAGACGTCATCAACAATTATCAGCAATTATCAGCAATTCTGCATCATCTCAGATGGTCATAACAAGGTCAACATGAATGCTCAAGGTCACCTGAAGGCGATATTGCTGTAGAGGAATGGTGAAGAACTGAGACTTGATCAGATTTTTAAAAGTTTGTTCAAATTTTCATCATTGTTTAGTCATTCATTTTGTTTTTTGAAGATATCATCAAGGACTGACTTTGTTTTCCTCTTTGATACTCGTCTCCACAACCCTTCTTTCACCCTTAGAGCCACACCCAGGCTCCTTGAATTGCAGTTGTAATCCCAGTAATGTTTTGTGAGCTAATGCAGTGTCAGGTGGTCGTCAGTCTACCCCAGAAGAGGAGAGCTTGCATTGATGTGGGGTCAGTTTGGTGACCTCTCACCAGCTCCTTATCAGATTGAGCACACTCAGGATGTGACCTAGTAAACCTCTTTTGACAGATCATTTGCACAGGTGTGACCTGCTAAACCCTCTGCAGACTGCTTAACACCGTATTGACTTTTTCATTAAGACTGGACATGACCAACCAAACCCCATTAATAACCATCAACAACCCTCCCCCCTCTTCCCTCCCCTTTACTGACTGCAAAATCCTCTACCGACTGCCAACCCCGCCCCCTACCAAATGTTAAGCCGCCTTGTGACTGTTAAATCCCATACTGACTGTTAACACCTTACTGGCTAATAAATCTGCTACTGGCTGTTAGCCCCCATGCCCAGTCCCCCTCCATTAAAGGCTGTTAAACCCCGCACTAGTGACTAACTCTCCAAATGGCTGTGAAACCCGTATCCCCTCAACTGATTGTTAAACCCTGTACTGGCTTACAGTGCTACTACCGACTAGCAATTCCCATATTGGCCAATACACCTCATACTGACTGACATACCTCCTATTGACTGATAAACCCTTGTGTTGACCGATAAACTCCATACTGACTGTTAAACCCCACCCCATACTGACTTGTTAACCTCTTCACTGCGCTGTTGACGGACGGCTTTCGTCATAAAAAGTGTCGTCTGCCTATGCTCAGTTGATGAACGCTGTTCATCATGATTCAACACTCTGTTTCGTCCAGCATGGGACTTAGCAAAAAAATGATAGCAGTGAAGGGGTTAAACCTGCCACCGGTTGATAAGGCCCCCTTGACTGTCAGTTGCATAGTGGTGGACCTAGGGGGAGCCTGTGTCTCCCTCTGTCCGGGACAGCCTGGCTCCAAGACCATGTCTATCTAGTGGCCTGTACGTGAGCTGGTTAGACGGCGTGGACAATGTTTCTGAACGGTCACAACGTCATGGAAGAGGAATTGTCATTTATCATCGGAACAGGGGAAGAATACACCTGTCATATTTTTACCAGCACAGAAGTGTGTGGTCATCTGCCTGGACTTGTGAAACCGGCTTGATTTGCCATGTCAAAACTTCGACAAGCTGCGACCAGTGTGTTTGCTCCATTTTGTTAAACTGTGTGAGTTTCAAAGTGAGGTGACTGCAGGTAGATATTGAAATGAAATTAAAAAAGAAGTTACTGTGCCACCAAACAAAAGAATAAACAAATTATGAAAGAAACACTAATGTGTTTTGACCTCTTCGGTCTTCTTCAGGGAAGATAAACATTAAAGGTAGTGAAAATGAAGGACGAACAGTCAGTCACTTATCTGTTCAAATTGGGCACAAAATGGCTATTGAATGGAAATGAGGCTGCTGGGAAGGGAGACAATACGGTTAAAATAGTGGGTTTTTTTTTTTTTTTTAATTTGTTTATTTTTTCATTTGGCGGCAAAGTAATCATTTTTGTTAAATCATAAATTTGTGAGTTTGCAGTACAAATATAAACATCATTATCTTATCTTTTAACCTTGATAAATGCTTGAGACAAGATTAGTCTCTACTTTTGGTGATTCTTTCTAGATATGATTTTTTAAAACCTGAAATTACAGTACATGGAGTATGGAAGATAATCATGATTGCCAGTTATTGTTAAATGATGTTATGGATGATGTCTTTTTTAGAATTAGTGTTTCTGTTAATATTGATTCATATATTTGTACAATCCACTGTCTAAACATGTATGGATACACATCTGCACACGTGCACATACACATATGCACACATATGCACACACAGGCACACGCACAACACACACACACACGCACAACACACACACACACACACACACACACATGCACATGTGCACTCTTGTGATGGGAAGTGTCTGTCGAAATATTAAATGTTGAGAATGATATATCCTACATATAACTGCATATATAACACATATAACTGCATAGTTGTCCTTTTTTGGCATGATAATTATGATAATTTTCATAAAAGGAAGGAAGGAATCCAAACAAAGCCACCACACTGAATGTTTGTCATCTCCTGTCATAAATTACTGAAGAGTGGAATACGTTCCTAATTAGTATGTTTCATTATATACGCGTCTGATATGATCATGTTCAAATATTTATTAAAGCATAGATTTTCATTTACTATGTGTCAGTTCTTTTCTCATCTGCTTTTTGGTAGAAATATGATGGTTATTTTGCCCATGTCTGATATTGGTAAATCATTTGGGGGGGGGGGGGGGGGGGGGTTTTTTTATTGTCTGCTTTGTTTAAGAGAGAAGTTGGCAAGCTTTTTTTTTTTTTATTATTTCTGCTCTGGAAGAAAGATGACAATGTCCGTTTTTATTTGATTTGGGTAGAAATTGGCCATGGCAAACATTTTAATCATTGTAGGATCAGAAGTTAGCTGGAGTGTGATATAAATCTTTATTTTTGCGGATACTATCAGTGATCTACAGGGTTTCTTCTATTCGTTGCAGTATGAGGAGGGGACTAGAGGGTGCATTAGGGCTTGGAAATCTTAGAAGAGGGTTGAAAGTTCTGAGGGTTTGAACGCTGGTCTAAGTATCACTGCAGGTGCCAAGAGGTATTAATTTGTGAGGGGGTACGGGAGGGAATCGGGTAAAGCAACACTGAAGTTGTCCAACTTCGCAGATGTCATGCCGTGTTGTTAAAAGTCCAGCCAAACTCTTGTAAGTTGAAAATGAAGAATGTGCCAAACAAATGCATAGACTGATCATATCAAGTCAGGTTGAAAATTGATAGGTCACGGAAGGTAGAATGAATAATTGTAGAGGATACAATAACAGAATACAAAAATTCAAAGTAAGAAAATGACATTTCACTTATGAAAAGATGTTAAAAGGCTGCTGTATTGAACTGAAAATAACATTGCTGCTATGCAAAGTATTCAAAAGTTTATGTTTCCTACAAGCACATGCTCATGCATGTAACTTGTCTTTAATTTGTTGTTGAGAGGTTCTGGCTTGCTTTTGCCAGTGTTTATAAAGTCCTTTACGATGAACCTTGATTTTCAGTGTGCTGGCAGTTTTGGGAACTTGTTTAAGATTAAGGGAAACCCTAACAAAATGTTAAGGAACCTTGCTGAAGTGTCAAGGGAACCCTGGGTAAGTTTTTGGGAACCCTGGTTAAATATTGGGAAACCCTATTCAAGTGTTGGGAAACCCTGACTAAGTGTTTGGGAACCGTTTGAAGTGTCAGGAGAATCCTGATTAAGTGTTGGGGAACCAGTTTAAGTGTCAGGGAAAGTGTTAAGAGACCTTATTTAAGTGTTCAGGAAGCCATGATTAAGTGTTGGATAACTCAGTTGAAGCATCAGGAAAGCCTGATTAAGTGTGGGGAAACTCTGTTTGATCAGGGAACTCTGATTAAGTGTTGGATTAGGTATTGTGAAACTCTTAATTCAGTGTTGGGAAAACCTGATTAAGTGTTGGGGAACTCTTTTTAAGTGTCAGTGAAGCATTAAGTGTTTGGGAATCCTGTTGAAGTAGTACTGAGGGAACCCTGATTTAATGTTGGGGGAGCCCTGATTAAATGCTTGGGAACCTGGTTTTAGTATCAGGAAAACTCTGGTTTAGTGTTGGGGAACCCTGTTGAAGCATCAGAAAGGGAGTGGGGCGTCAGTGGGAATCCTGTTTAGGTGTTGGAAAACCTTGTTTGTGTCATGAGGAGTTCCATTTCAGTGTCCTGGAGTTGTGGCCATATGATGATATTTGTGTGCTGTTTCATTGTCTAGTGTGTGCCCAGAGAACAGACCACAGTAGGTATAAAGTATGTGTTTTGTTTTCCTGCATTGATCAGCACAACTGCATCTTCCACGGCGTTTTGCTGTGGTTTGTCTTTTTTTTCCCACTTTTGTTTGACATACTTATAGAGGAAAGGGCCAGTTTAATCAGTTCATTCCATGTTTGATTGTATTCTTTCTAGTTGTGTGTAATTTTAACAAGATTAGGAAGACATGGACAGAGAATTTGTCAATGCTGGTGTAAGATGCTATCTTTTTCAATGAGTAGAAGAGAGGAAATTGTCACTGGGTTATTGATAAAGGTTGGGGAGTGCGCAAGGTTTTACAAAACATACGCTTGTACACATCTGCATGTGTGGGACAGGGCGCATACGTGTGGGGGCTTTGGGGATTCTGGAGGGAAATGTTCTTGTGGCTCTCTCCTCCTGTCATACATACATACATACATGACAGAACATGCCATATGCATTCCTACGGAACTGTGATGATTGGGTATATGTGGAATTCTACACATAATGTGGAAAATTCTGAGACATATGTGGTGGAAGCATGTGGTGTGTTTAGCATTGAAACAAAAGATTGTGTGTGTGTGTGTGTGAAAGTCTGTGTGGGTACATCATGTTTTCTTGATGGCTGTAAAATGGGAGGTTTCTGATGCTGAACAAGTTCGGAGCAGTTACTCGTTCGATGATATGAACAGTTTCTAACGCTAGATGATATTGGATAGGCTAGGTGGTTTGTGTTTTGGGAGGAGTTGGAGAAGATTCTCTAAAACTGAACAGTTTGGGATTGAATGGATTAATGCCATTGTTAAGGTGATTTCGAATGGTGCAGTTCTTATGTCTGCTTCATGAATGTGATGTTTTTTACTTGTGTGTAAATGTTTATGTGCTGAACATAGAAACAAAGTTTTTTTTTTATGCGTGCTTCACAAATGTGTTTTTTTTTTTATGATGTATGTACAACCTTTGATGTACTATTCATATAAATACTGTGTGTTATAATAATTTAATTGTTTCTGTAGTGAATGCAAATTAGAAGAAAGCAGGTAGCAGATTTTTTTGTTTGTAATTTTGTTCATCTTTATCTCAAACAAACAAAACAAAACTGTTTTTGGTTTTGTTTCTACTATTCACATACAAAATACATAGCATCACATATAGTGAATTTAGGCAGAATACCCTGAATTTTTTCACTTTATTTAGATTTTTTTTTTTTTTTTTAAAGATTCTTTGTTTTTGTATTTTGGGCAGAATGGTACAACTAGATGTCTAGTGTAGTGATGCATCATTTTAGGATGTGTATGACATAATCGTGAGGCTGAATGTCATCAGGAATGAAATGACTTGTGAGCTACATACACCACAAAGCCATGTTGTGAACACTGAATGAAATTGGGCAAAATGTCTATAACCTGCTATGAAGATACATTGACAGTTTGAAATGGTTCAGGGAAAGCCATGTGCTGGGGAAGTGAGGTTGGGAGGGAAGGAGGAGGGGCATTCAGATTGGATCATTTTGACGAAATGGGGGGGGGGGGGGGGGGGGGGGAGAGACTTGGAAGGGGGAAGGGGGAAGGAAGTGGTTGCGGTTGGGTGAGGGCTTTCATATGCAGACATTTGTTGGTATGCCTATGCTTGTTTGTTTTGTCTGTGTATTTGTAAGTCGAAGCATACCAGTAGTTTGTCATGATACAGTGTCAGTGTGTACAGGCTGATCCATAGACAATGGACAGCAGAGAGCTAAACACTTCCATAGATTGATGTGCAGACAGTGTCAGTGTGTACAGACTGATCCATAAACAGTGGACTGAAGGGAGCTAAGCACTCCCACAGATTGTTGTGCAGACAGTGTCAGTGTGTACAGACTGATCCATAAACAGTGGACTAAAGGGAGCTTAAGCACTCCCACAGATTTTTGTGCAGACAATGTCTGTGTGCTCAGATTGATCCACAGGCTGTGGACTGCATGGAACTCCAGGACTTGGGGTAGAAGATTCTTCAGTTCTGACATTCTGCTGTTCCTGTTTTTAAAGGTCCATGCTTTAACAGGATCAGACGAACTCAAAATCTCTAAAAACAAGTGAATTGACTATTTCCCAATAGCCCCCCCACAAGCAAGATGTCTCTTACCCCTCCCTTGTTCCCCCCCCCCCCCACCCTCAATACTGGACCCTCCCTGTTGAACAGGAAAAAAAAAGTCTGAAGTCAACTTGATGTTGCCACTGGTATCCAGTGTGATGGTGTGGTTTCACATCCACTATCATGGCAGAGCTGTGATGGGTCTGTTTCAAAAAGATGCTGTGCTGTGTGTTTTATGATTGGCTTAGGTGTGACATGTGCTGATGTACTGATGCACTCACTTGCACACACACACAGACATACATTTAACAGCTGATCGTTTCACCTTTACATTCTGTCATCATATCTTAAAGTTTGAATACACTGTACAGTATGCTGTACAGATGTACAGTATGCCAAGCAGACAGCTCTCTTGGTTTCACTCTTCTGTCACTTCAAGTGACTTTTCATGAGAAAATGGCATGGCAGGGAGTGTTGGCCTTGGTCAACACCAGTGTGACATTGCAGATCCAGAATATCCAACTGTCATCAGTTTATTTTTGAAACAGAGGTGACAAAACAGTCCAAGTTTTCTCACTGTTTGACAAGAAATTGCTTTTTGATGATGGCAGAGTTTTTTTTGTTTTGTTTTCTCCTCTTTTTATGATTGGTTCTTTTCACAAAATGGCTGCTGTGTTGCTTTCTCTGACTATTTGTTGGCTTTGAAGACTACACTCACAGGGGTGCAAGCAATCAACACGGGCTGGAAATTTGGCTGAGGAAATGTTCATTTTTTTTTTCCTGCATCTGGCTCAGCCAGATTTTGATTATTTCAGACATATAATGAAGGGCATTTTTTCTGGTCACTTGGTTTCTTAATCAGAAAGAGAGACAGAGAGAGAGGAAGGGAGTGGGGGGTAGGAGGGAGGTGAAGAGAGATAAACCTATTACGATGAAAAGAGGGTTTTTTTTTTTGTTTGTTTGTTTGTTTTTTTTTTCAAAATGACAGTTTCAAACAGGTTTGTACAGTTGTAAACTTGTCATCTGCTAATTGAGCTCTTCCACTGTGAATTTGCAAAAGATGACTTCTTTCTCCATCGTTTTCGCTGCAAACATTCAGCCAGTGGATCTGGTTGAAAATGAAGCTCTTGACCAGAAATGATGTGAAGGTAGACCTGAAGATGAACATGGTTCTGAAAATAGAGATAAGTTTGAAATGAAGTGCAAGAAGAACAATGATGTCTTATGCTTAATTAAGTCATTGCAGTACTGTTCAAGTGTAAAGAAAACTTTGCACAAGCATGCAAATGACTATGCTTTTTCTTTTTCTTTTTTTTTTTTTTTTATATGTATAGACAATTATCATGTTTTCTTGCTACTTGTGGTCATGGGGGAGAGTGAGTCTTCTTGTAAATTTTCTCACAAGTTCTGCAGACTTCGTTTGCATTGAACTAAGGGGTTGTACGTTGACTATCTCCTCCTCAGACTTGAGAATAAAATGCTCAGAAAACAAGAAAAAAAAAAAAAAGGGGGGGGGGGGGGGGGGGGGGGGGGGGCATGTGTATTTGGAAAACACAGGGGAAAAGTGTACATTTACCTACAGCCGACGTGGTTTGAATGGGTCTGAAAGTCACGTCACCAAGTTTCTGTCTTTGAAGAAAGGAAGCAAAGAGTGAGTTACAGTCATGACCCCTTCTTGGCCAACAATCATTGCTCTTTGATAGTCTCTGGATGTATGGATTAGAATAACAAACAGCAGCGCATTGAAAGGGTTAAGTGGATTCCACTGTAGGCTACACCTCCTGTTGAGCTTTGAGGCCACAAGTTCCCAACACATGCAGTGTGCTTGTTGCATAATCTGCCTTACAGGCAGAATGCCAGAGATCTGGCAGTTCAAATGGCATGCAGTTTGTTGCGTACTTTATGCATTCATTGTAAATTGTGCATTTGCATTCATGGTCTCCTCTCTGGACACTGTGGTTTAAACATAAGAGACTTGATACACATGAACCACATAATAAAACATATGCAAAAGATCTTAACTCTGACAACTGTACTCTTCAGTGGGTCAACTCATTATCCATTGTGCATGTGTGGATTTGTGAAGGCATTCTGTGTATGCTTATCTACAGGCCAGTAAGGTTGTGGGATTGCATTTATCTGTGATTTCTACTTAGAATATTGTACTGTCAACATTTTTAAAGCCGAACAGATGATGTTAGTGAAGAGCTTGTGTGGCCAAGCAAACGATCACCTGCTATTCCAAGGTAAACAATTGTTTCAGATGAAATCAGTATTTAGGGCATAGCTCTGTTTGAAAAACAGACTGATGATTTTTGATTGGAAAGGTTGTGTTTCAAACATTGTGTTGGTAGTATGTGATGTGAGGAACCAAAAAAAAGACTGGGTACTGTGACATAGTCACTGACGCCAAAGATAGTGCGCCCTTCAGAAAGATGGTTCACCCTGTGCAGCCATTTTTCTAAAAAAAGCTCTTATTGTATACCAGCATATGTGAAACGCGGATATCTCTGGAACTAAACAACCAATTCTCATGCTATTTTTTGTAAAATGGAGGAGATACACTGTACTTTTATTATATCATAACATGTTAGTAATGGTAAGTCAACAACAATTTCAATTTTTTAGTGATTTCAAGTGCAAAAAAAAAAAGGCAAAAAAAAAAAGAATGTTATGTTTCTTCTAAGCGTAAAAAATAAAGAAAGAATGCCAACAAACTCTCAACAATGGAGGAAAAATACTCCACTCACAACTGAAGACCAGAAAGTATGGTATTTCCAACAGAAAAGTGCATGAAACAGCCACAAATACAACTACTCCAATAGCAGGGAAACACACACACACACACACACACACACACACACACACACACACACATTCTTATGCCTAACTGGGTAGAAAGAAACATGTAAGAAAGAAAAACACACACACACACACACACACACACACACACACACACACACACACACACACACACTTTCCCTTTCACTCTCAACAGTATATATATATATATATATATTTTTTATTAACACAAAGTCATTCATGTGCCTGTTGGTCTCTGAACCCTTGTCATTCAGTTGATCTATATAATCAGCTGTACACCCACTCGAAAGACGTCTGTGATACTCGCCTCTCACGTGTCAGTTGGCCACGCCCCCTTCAACCTCGACCAGCAAGAGTCGGCCCACAGCGTGTGTGTGAAGTTCGTTGCCTAAAGTCTTAGTTGGCTCCCTCACATAGAGTTAGTGAACAGTCAGTCAGTGCTGGCTGGCTCAACGCAAAAACACTGGGGCACACGCGGTAGGGTAGTAAGTGGGCGTCTTATCAGCCTCTCATAACAAGTTGGCAACGGTCCAACGCTTCACGTTGGAATAATTCGGTCAAGCCCTCACTATCGTTCTTTACTCGTGACTGTCTGGGTCTTCTTCATCTGTATTAGGAACAACCAACTGTCTATTCAATATTCCCAGCACTTGATCTGTGGTAAATGTACGGCAAGGTCGAGTACGTAAGTGCTTGGTGGTGACGTCATAGTGAATGGAAAAAACAATCGGAATAAAGTCAATAAAACACTGAACTGAATAGTGTTCTGACAAAGCAAATGGCTGTGAGCATGGGCCAGACCATCCCCCAACTATGACGTTTATTGCTGGCTTTTTATCTCATGAACTAGGATCGTGAGAGTATCGGGAGTTAGGTCACCCTACCTGTTACAACAACATTTAAAAGCATTGGTACTGCACTCCAAATCAGTCGACAGTTTTGTGGGTGTGGCCCTTGAACTGATTGGCTTCAAAATGCTGGAAACAACCACAGCAGTTTGCATGAATGTGTGCCGCTGGTTTGCTCACAAAATCTTCATGCTTACAGTTCTGAACCCATTTCTTGCATTTTGTAAAAAAACACAAAAGGAATGGTGAGACTTGATTCTATATAGAAGCTGTTTTTTAACGCCAATCTGTAGATGTTCTCTCAGTGTGTGCACATGTGCAGCTGTGTGAGCACATGATCACTTGCTTATGCACATGCGCATCATCTCCATATAACAATATAAGTGTGTGTGAGTGTGTGTGTGTGTGTGTGTGTGTGCTTACGTTACGCGAATGTGTATTGTCTTTATTCAAATGTGTGTGTGCATGTATATGTGTGGGAGAGAGCAAGCACCTGCATGTGTATGTATGTGAGCACTCATATCCTATGCATTTGTACTGTCTCGCTCGCTCGCTCGCACACACACACACACACACACACACACACACACACACACACACACACACACACACACACACATGCATACATACACACACACACATAACATGTGCATGCTTGCATGTACGTTTCTCTCTCTCTCTCTGTCTCTATCTCTCTGTCTTGCTCACTCTCTCTCTAAATGATGAATTTAGGAAATATAACACAGAAAAATTAACTCATCTTTCTTTGTCTTTTGGAAAAGAAAAAAACCCGAACCCATTTTTTTTTGTTGAAAATTGTGACAGTTTGGTGGTGCGGCACAGCAAGTGCCTCTTGCCTTACTATGTTGGACACACATGGAAAAACAAAGCGGTGAAGGTGGGAGTGGCAGGATGGAATGCGCCAGCCGTCTGGCTTCACTTTTCCGTGGAGTGAAACATCTTTCCGAAGGGCATACTATCTTTGCTGAAACCAATTTCAGATAGTCAGGACACTCCCCCACCCCCACCTTTCCCCCAAGGACTTCTCAGTGTGGGGAATGGACTGGAGGGTGACCACCACCATGGACATCCTGGGATAGGGGTGAAAGGCAGTGGATGTGGGTGATGAGAGGGTTGGGGAGGAAGTCCTATTGGAGTTGTGGGACCTAGCAAATAGAAAGATCTACTGTGGGAATTTGGGAGAGGAGGGGGATGGATGGGCATTGGAAAGTTCAATAGGAGTCATAGGGACCTGGTATAGTAAGGTCAGTTACGGGAAGTTCAGGAGAGGAGGGGAGGGGGGGGGGGGGGGATGGAACAGTGAACAGTTCAGAAAGGAGTTGTAGGACCTGGCAATAGACAGCATGACTGAAATGTTCAGGAGAGCAGTGTAAAGGAGAACCTGGTCATGGACAGCGGCACTGCACATTGCCCATGATATTCCAGTTGTAAGTTTTGCAGGTCATAGCAGCACAGAGATGTGGCTTGTTGAATGACTTACTGTACATAGGTCACGGTCTGTCCTTAGAAATGATTTTTTTTTTTAAACTGTGAAACGGGTGGGACCCTGGGTCACTTTGTCATTTTTTTTTTCTGTTTTCACTGTGAAAGGGTAGGACCCCTTGATGACTGTGACACTTTTTTTTTCGCTGTGAAACAGATGGTACCCTGGATGACTGCAACAAGTTTGCTTATAGCGTGTGTGTGTGTGTGTGTGTGTGTGTGTGTGTGCGCTTGACTAAGGTATTCTTAAAGCAAGGCATGTCTTCGGTTGTGCTTTTTGATGGCCTGACCATGGTCATGGTGGTAGGTGTTGGGTTTCTGTGTTGGTCATTCATCTTCTGTTAGTAATCCATCTTGTCAGTTTTTAAAGGGTGAAAGCTGGTATCATGGGCCTTTGGGTTAACATCTTAGATTGCAAACAAGCACATTGATGAGCAAAAGGAAGATACCTGTATTTAGAATTTTGCTTCTTAACCTCTTGACCACTGGAATAAGAATCATGTTCATAGCAAGTTTTGGTATTATCAGACGCCCTCAATACATATCTGATACACGCCGCCTTTATACCAGATTGTTCCGCCATCTAAAGGTGGGAATGTTCCAAAAACACTCCAGTCAGATAGCTCTCACGAATTTACTTAGATATACAAGACCACGAGACCCGACTGCAGTGCAGTTGAGTCGTGTTGATCAGTGAGCACCTTGCCCTTCATGTCAACTTGGGTCAAGAACCAGTGGTTGATCACAGCTGTCTTAAATCTGCATGCAAAAAGTGGGTGATGTTAAGTGTTCAGGGCTGGACCAAGTGTATTGACCATTGCGTGTGTCGGTCAATGACGGTTTACGTTGAATTGCTATGAGAGGGGAGGGTTAATAGGTGGTCACCCATGTTGAGGACATGCTTTACCTTTTAATCAGGGGATCCATGGAACACAAACTAATGGCAATACCATGGCTTTTGTCACAGTTCAGTCAAGATTGCTTGCAGACTGGCCTATTTTTCGTTGTCTGTGAGCTATTCCCACAGCAGAAGTTCAAACAGAAATTCACTTTTTCTCTCTGGCATAAAGGACTACCAAAAATCAGGTTTATTTTCTTCAGAGGGTGAAAAGTCCTGCATATAGTTTTGCTTTACCAAAGATTTTGATAATGTGCATGTTCTCATAGCATTAGCTCATTTATGTGCAATATTACTTGGTTCACTTCATATATTTTGTTTTTCCCCATATTCCAGGCATGTGGTAATTGAAGGTGGTTGGGAGGGTGAGAGGCAATGCTCTCTCCGTTCATTTGTATGTGTCACTATTAGTTTTTCTGGTATTTTACTGTAATATCACAATATTGAGCGAACATCTTAATTCTATTTTCTAGCAAATGTAATAAATGTCGGGCAAATCATTTTCACTTTTGTCACAAAGCTTTTTGGCTTTAGAAGGTACATGCCATTGGCCATGGTGATTTGTATTAGTACTAGTAGCGTACAGACTGTTGTATGTGTTCAGCAGTGGTCGGCAGTACCCCAAAGGTAAATGCAATTGCTATGGGCTGAAAAGAAACAGACTGACATTGAGAATTGACTAATCAAAGCAGTCCAGTCATAAGTTAGAAGTGTGTGTTGTTACAGGATTTACTAAAAGTGCCATACATACTAAAATTCTCAAGTTTGCAGGTGGAACAACTTCCATTTTGTGCTGTTAACCACCACTTATTTCCTGTTAAAATGTTTATCCCATGCCATGTGAACCAGATTATACTTACTCTTCGTTATGGATTTGACAGGGTATTGCAGTAAAAAGACAGAGCCAGCACTCGGAGTGGGGATGTATCATTAAAAAAAAAAAAAAAAAAAAAAAAAGTCAACACTTGGGAGTGAAGATATTGTCATGGATCATGTGATACCAGTCTAGATTGATTATTTGAAATATTTTCAGGGTCATTTGTTCTATGGATGAACTATTCACCACTAATTTTGAATGAACTACACTTGTGTTTTGAGCGGATTCGTTGTTAAAACATGAATGTATAAGCTGGTGTGATACACTGTTCTCTTTAGTACAAGTGGTTGTAGCCTATATTGTTTTTCACTGAATTTTTGTTTAGGGCAGTTTAACATCTAAATCATGTGTGTTTGTAACAGTTTCTTGCATGCATGCATGCTTTCTTGTCTTTTTCTTTTTTTTAATATTGTGAGCATGTATATGGTATTCTTGTAGACTGACGTAGAATACACATTTTCACATTCAGAAAATGTCTGTACATTACAGAAGATCCCATATCCCATACATTGACTTTCTGTCTCTCACTCACACACACACACACACACACACACACGCACACGCACTGCTTGTGATAGAGTTTGAGATTTGCATAAAATCAGAAAACAGAACAAATTTCATTGAACACTTTTTTTAGTCTTGGGGCTATAACTGTGTTGACACATGAACTGTGTATGTACCAAAAATACAGCAGTCTGTTTGTACTGAATCATTCAGTTTAGGCAGTCAGTAAAGACCTTTTTTGTTCTGTTTACTCAGATACAAAGCAGTTTCTAAGGAGGGCTGCTATGATTTCATGAAGAAAAACAAGTTGGCGTAAAGCAAAGTGAAGGAGTATAACCAGACTGTAAGATGGCATTCGTAATGTGCTGTTGTTCCCACCGAAAGTTTTATTGAATGAAAAGACAAGTGCAGTGAATTAAAGAATTGGGTGCCTCCCCAGTTATTTTCTTCAGGGCTTTGTTTTTATGCTTGGGTGTTCATGCTTTTTCTACTGGTCACTGGCTATGTGTTTGTCAAATGAAAAAATGTTGGTTTGTTTTATTGTTTGTTTGTTTGTTTTTCTTTTAACTTGTGTTTTGATTCCATACATGCCAGTGCAATTACACAAACTTACAGACACACAAAGTGCAGAGACTCCAAGACACAAGCACTCACTAATGCACACACTCAAACACACACATACACAGGCACGCACGCACGTGTGCGCGGAGACTGACATACCCACAAACAGACAACCACATACATGTATGCATGCATGCATACATCATATTTTGAGAAGTGAATCAAATGAAGAGTGACCTTTTTTTGTTTAAATGTTTGTATACCTTTTTCAAATAAATAATAGTGAAGATGAAAACACTTTTCTGATTGCTTTATTTCACTTGATTGAGTAATCAAGAGATACGTGGGTGTGAAAGAGAGACAGAAGAGGAACTTGCTTCTGTCTGGTTGTCTGCCTGCTTGCTTATCTGTGTCTGTGTGTGAGAGAGAGAGAGAGTGTGTGTGTGTGTGTGCATCTCTCTCTGTCTGTCCCTCACACACACATACACGTGTGTGTGTATGCCTGGATTTGGCATTTTGATGCTAGTATCAGAAGAATACTGTCGTGTGTTTAACATCTTCACTCGAATTACAGGAGTTTGTTTTCTCCTGTTTGTGAGGGTGAGGAAAAGGGAGAAAAGGGTTTACAGTAAGAATAATCTTGAATTCTGTGAAATAATTTTATCGGTCTCCATCTAACATTCTTTTGGAAAATGTTGGGTTTTTTTTATCGTTATATCAACACACGTTTTCATGTCTTATCATATTCTTATTACACTGGATTTAATCATAGTATATGATTGGGGGGGGGGGGGGGGGGGGGGGGGGGGGGGGGGGGGGGGGGGGGGGGGGAGTTGTTTTTTTCTCCCTAAGATTTCCTCTTTATAGTTAAATACATTGAGTTGTAGCTCTGTTTAAACAACATGCCAAAATCTCTTATGACACTTAAAATGGTTGAAAAAAAGATATGATAACCATCAAAATAAAAATCTACTTGTCAAGTAGACCATATAAAATTATCTGAATATGAGATCCTGGCAAGAAGTCAAAAACACATTTGAATTGAGAACTTGACAATGGGCATGTTTGTGTGAGAAGTGACCAGGTCAGTAGTCACCATTTCTATGAAATGTTGAAAATGTGTGGACAGCTTTCAGGCAAAGGACATGCATGTCTTTGAAGTGCTCACATCTGAAGTCCTCCTTTTGTTCAGAAAACTGGTGGAAAACACATTTCAGCTTCAGACAAAATTTCCTGGTGTTTCTTTGGGAAGGAAAAGGGTTGTTCTGAGACAAATGTCTGAAAGGGGGGTTTAAGACATGAAGGGGGTTTCTTTCTGAAGACAGCTTGTCTGGGAATTCTGTGAAATAATTTTATCGGTCTCCATCTAACAGCTGTTCTTTTTTCTCTGAGAATGTTGGGGTTTTTTTTTTATCGTTATATCAACACACGTTTTCATGTCTTATCATATTCTTATTACACTGGATTTAATCATAGTATATGATTGGGGGGGGGGGGGGGGAAGGGGGGGGGGGGGAGTTGGGTTTTTTTTTCTCCCTAAGATTTCCTCTTTATAGTTAAATATATTGAGTTGTAGCTCTGTTTATACAACATGCCAAAATCTCTTATGACACAAAATGGTTGAAAAAAGATATGATAACCATCAAAATCAAAAAAATCTACTTGTCAAGTAGACCATATAAAATTATCTGAATATGAGATCCTGGCAAGAAGTCAAAAACACATTTGAATTGAGAACTTGACAATGGGCATGTTTTTGTCTTCAGTATGACCAGGTCAGTAGTCACCATTTCTATGAAATAGTTGAAAATGTGTGGACAGCTTTCAGGCAAAGGACATGCATGTCTTTGAAGTGCTCACATCTGAAGTCCTCCTTTTGTTCAGAAATGGTGGAAAAACACATTTCAGCTTCAGACAAAATTTCCTGGTGTTTCTTTGGGAAGGAAAGGGGTGTCTTGTCTGAAGACAAATGTCTGAGGGAGTTTCTTTACCAAAGACAGCTGTCTGAGGGGTTTTTCTTCTCTGAAGACAGCTGTCTGAGAGGGGTTTTTCTTCTCTGAAGACAGCTGTCTGAGAAGGGTTTTTTTTTTCTCTGAGACAGCTGTCTGAGAAGGGTTTTTTTCTCTGAAGACAGCTGTCTGAGAGGGGTTTCTTCTCTAAAGACAGCTGTCTGAAAGGGGGTTCTTCTCTGAAGACAGCTGTCTGAAAGGGGTTTCTTCTCTGAAGACAGCTGTCGAGAGGGTTTCTTCTCTGAAGACAGCTGTCTGAGGGGTGTTTTTATTCCTTGAAGACAGCTGTCTGAGAGGGGTTTTTCTTCTTTGAAGCAGCTGTCTGAGGGGTTTTTTTCCCTCTGAAAGACAGCTGTCTGAGAGGGTTTTCTTCTCTGAAGACAGCTGTCTGAGAGGGTTTTTCTTCTAAAGAGACAACTGTCTGAGAGGTTTTTTTTCTCTAAAGACAGCTGTCTGAGAGGTTTTTCTCTCTAAGACAGCTGTCTGAGGGGGGTTTTCTTCTCTGAAGACAACTGTCTGAGAGGGTTTTCTTCTCTAAAGACAGCTGTCTGAGAGGGTTTCTCTTCTCTAAGGACAGCTGTCTGAGGGGGGTTTCTTCTCTGAAGACAGCTGTCTGAGAGGGTTTTTCTTCTCTAAAGACAGCTGTCTGAGAGGGTTTCTTCTCTAAGGACAACTGTCTGAGAGGGGTTTCTTCTCTGAAGACAGCTGTCTGAGAGGGTTTCTTCTCTAAAAAGACAGCTGTCTGAGAGGGGTTTCTTCTCTAAGGACAGCTTTCTGAGAGGGGTTTCTTCTCTGAAGACAGCTGTCTGAGAGGGGTTTCTTCTCTGAAGACAGCTGTCTGAGAGGGGTTTCTTCTTTGAAGGCAGCCATCTGAGAGGGGTTTCTTCTCTAAAGACAGCTGTCTGAGAGGGTTTCTTCTCTGAAGACAGCTGTCAGAGAGGGGTTTCTTCTCTGAAGACAGCTGTCTAAGAAGGGTTTTCCCCCCTCTGAAGACAGCTGTCTGAGAGGGTTTCTTCTTTGAAGACAACTGTCTGAGTGAGGTTTCGTCTCTGAAGACAGCTGTCCAAGAGGGGTTTCTTCTCTGAAGACAGCTGTCTGAGAGGGTTTCTTCTCTAAGGACAGCTGTCTGAGAGGGGTTTCTTCTTTGAAGACAGCTGTCTGAGGGGGTTTCTTCTCTAAAGACAGCTGTCTGAGAGAGGTTTCTTCTTCTGAAGGCAGCTGTCTGTGAGGGGTTTCTTCTCTAAAGACAGCTGTCTGAGAGGGGTTTCTTCTTTGAAGACAGCTGTATGAGAGGGGTTTCTTCTCTGAAGGCAGCTGTCTGTGAGAGGTTTCTTCTCTGAAGACAGCTGTCTGAGGGGGGTTCTTCTCTGATGACAGCTGTCGGAGGGAGTTTCTTCTTTGAAGACAGCTGTCTGAGGGGGTTTCTTCTCTAAGGCAGCTGTCTGAAGGAGGAGTGGTTTCTCTGAAAATGGCTACCTGAGGAAAGTGGAAGCTTCTTCTCTCTGAAGACAGGAAAAAAAAAAAATAATGACAAAAATCTGATAGGATACAGTAGGCCTAATAGTAATTCACACACACACACACACACACACACCATACTTCAGTATACATATATGGACACAAGCATATTCACACACACACACACACCACATGCACACACACACACACACACACACACACACACAAACACACCACGCTTGTAATTGTAATGTGCATGGACACATTCACACAAACACACACCATGCTTGAGCATAAATTTGCACACACACACACACACACACACACACACACACACACATGTTGTTAACAGAATAACATGAATGTGGAATATTGTTCCAGTTCACCTTTGTGGTGCATGAATCATTAATGGGGCCAATAGTAAAAAATCTTCAGGACTGTCATCCAAAATGAAAGGAATATTATTATTTTTAATTGATCATTAAAAACAAGGAACAAAATTATATATGCATAAGTGCTGCCAAGCTGATCTATTTATGAAAATGATGAAGAGGACTGTTTAAAGGCCACAAGCTTCAGGTTGAGAAACGACCAGTCCGCTACTGCTTGTACAACTAGCCATACGAGTACAAACACAAACTGTATGAACTCAAAGTTTTAACAACGGGTAGAAAACGTTCTTTCACACGTGGTTTAGCTTTATTTTGCATGAAAGAATTCAAATTTATGTTCAGTATAAAGACTGACAAACAACAACAAAACATTTTCATTTCTCCAACCTCCATTGTTCTGACACTCCTTGCTATTTAGTAATTAATAGTAGTACTAATATCATGTTCCGTTTTCCCAGTATTGATTTCTGAAGACGATCGTGGCAACTCGCTGAAAAGTGGATGGGGTTGTCTTTTCCTGTTCTCTATCAATAAAGGAAAACAAAGTCTACAGACCTACCGGAAAGTGGTTTCGTTCGTAAACATGGCGGACACGAAAGGAGGTGCACTGGATAAAAAACAACAAATATGACAGACAACTGAGGTAAAGCATTACTCCTCCATGGGGTGGCAAGAGAATTCATTGACTTACATTTTTTTGTGTATATTTGTGAGTGTTGACGATCGTTATGATCCTTGCCGTATTTGGTTGATTTTCATAGTTTTCCTCGTGGCGATGCTTAGCGGCGCTGGAGCCGATTCAATGGATGGGTTTCGACAGTCTTCTTCAGATCTTCCTGTTTCTTCGAAATAGGCAGCCGACGTCAAGTGTAGTGTTGTAGGTATTAGTATCGCCTGTACCATTTGAACAGTTTCTGACTCCAAACAGACCAGGCAAACGCCGCTTTAAATTACAATACAAAACTAATGAAACCATGTGCACGCACATCTAATAAAACAAGGTTTTCTTTCAGCGTCTTTCAAGTTTCAGATGATTCCTACAAGTTTGCAAGGTGCTGTTTGGGAAGAGTGTCAACAAAATATCGATAACACAGTCGCTCAGTTTGAATCGTTGGGCTTTATGGTACATTACAAGAAATCGGCCCATCTCCCAACTAGTCAACTAAAAATACTTGGGGGTTTTGGTTGGATTTCCAGGGCAAAATGTGTGTCACCTACCCAGATCATTGAAAGAGTGAAAAATGAAAACGTCATGTTTAGGTTTGTTAAAAAGGAAAAATTCACAATTAGAGAACTAACACAAGTGGTTGAACAAAGGCTAGCTTTCCCAGCAGTACAGTGGGGTCCACTGTTCAACGCACATGGGGATTGCTTGTTGATGGTGGCATTTTTTTGCTGGTGGGCTCTGCAGTCATCAAATATGAACAGGTACACCCATGAGAATGCTCCCGTGGAGGTTCTGTCGTGTGAATATCCAGTGGCCATTACTCTTAAGGCATAGATCTGCCAGGTAGCAATTATGAAATGTCCCTTTACATGTTGATGAAGTGCCCTGTGCATGCCTGAACCTAGATGTGAACACAGCACAGGCTTTCAAGGGGTGGTGCAGGATTGCTCCTGGCTGGATTGTTTTGCAGTTTGAGGACAGTACTTCTCTGGGTCCTATCCCGCACCTTCAGGTGTATCTTTTTCTTGTCTGCCTTTTGGGAAAGGTCCAGTGGTGGTGATGAAAGACTTACTAACTGCAGGGAAAGTCCTGTTGAAAACGGGGTAGGACTATGACCTGGGATTCTTTTTCATGAGCACATGTATGAGACCTTATGCTGAAAGCTTGGCCGTGTTTGGAGTTGTGCTGTCATCACCTGTCAGCGGAACAGTAATGAGTGAGGCTACGGGATGATGGTTGCTTGAAGGTGGCATTTTTTGCCAGTGGATTCTGCAGTCATGAAACGTGGGCTGGCACACCCATGGGAACATTCTCTTGGAGGTTCTGTCGTGTTGCATCCAGTGGCTATTACACAGTGGCATCTGCCAGGGAGCAAGTATGTCCCTTCACTTGTTAATCATGGAATGCCATGTGTATGCCTGCACCCTATATGTGAACACAGTGCAGGCTTCTAAGGGTGGTGCAGGATTCTTCTGGCTGGTATGTTCGGCAGTTGGGGCAGTACTTTTCGGGTCTTACCTGTACCTTCAGGTGTATTTTTTCTAGTCCACATACCCATCCATAGTACTATCAGAGTCTAGATCAGTAAGATTTATAGGTTCTTTGAACATATCATACAAGACAGGACGAAAAACATTGTCCCTCATACAAAATGCAACATTCTGGAACACCATAGCATTGGGGAATCAGTCCACAGTGGAGAAAAAATTTTTTGCACAAGTTAAGAAAAGAAGCATGAAATTGAAAGTTATCCAGGAGAGTGATTCATCTGGGAGAAGCGGCAGTCAAGTCTAGTGCAACTCAAGACAAGGTATAATACCATTTGGGCTCATTTCTTTTTCTATGCTGCCAAAGACCTCCAAGATTTTGTAACTTCAAAAGATGCTTCTTTGTGCTTTTGCAGGTGACTGCCCTTAAGATAAGGAAATTTGCTTTCAGGACCACGTGGCACTTAAGGGAAATATTGTCCAAGGACAAAAACATTTTGATTCACTTCTGACAGTTCAGTGCACAAGAGTGCCAAGGACAAAAACATTCAATTCAGTGCACAAAGAACAGGTCCACATACTTTCCACACATGTATACATATTTATTGCCTTACAACTTTTTCGTTAATAATGTTAAGATTATTATCATTTTTTGTTATTGTATTATAATTGATGTTATTGTTATTGTGATCATGAACATTATTACGATTACCATCATTATTGATGTTTTCAACAGCATTTCCATCCCAGATGGTATACCTCATCATCATCATTTTTTGTTGTGTCTTTATGTTATTGATCGAATAATTGCTGTGTCATCTTCTGAGCATCCGTTTCCGAGAGAGAGTCAAACTGGCACACACACATGCACATGCACACACGCTTGCATACACACAGGTGGCATGCACACATGCATGATCTTCTACTCCACATGCAGTGATACATCTCCTGGATGAAACTGAAACTACAGATTATGGAGATGAAATCCTAAACATGTCAACTAGAGTCCTTCACTCCTTGCCTAAGCATAATGCTGTCATCAGACCCATGGAGTTTAATGCATGTCACCAACATCAGTAGGATGGCTAATGCTACTTCCAAGTAGGAGCCTTGGTAAATTAAACACCCAGGGCTGTCATGACTTTGCATACATCACTCTCATACAGCTCCATAGAATAGGATTCATACCTGAAGAACAAACAGGAATAGTTAGATTCAGAAGTAAACAGGTGGCTTTACCAAACAGGATTATAAATCCAGAGAATCATACAGTATTATGACTATTAATGATATGGTCTTGGAAGTTCGAACTGAGCCATCTTCTGCAGAAACAGTGAAAGACAGCAGAAAGCAACTAAGACAAACTGCATTCTAGACTTGATAATGTAGGGCATGATTCCAGCA
Organism: Conus betulinus; assembly: GCA_016801955.1. NCBI lineage: Eukaryota > Metazoa > Mollusca > Gastropoda > Neogastropoda > Conidae > Conus > Conus betulinus. Next base: position 62,682 of record JADBJO010003110.1, read on the forward strand.
CTACTAGTACTACTACAGATAAGTTTATTTGATCTGGATGAATATGTAGCACACAGAATTCAGCTTACCACCTCTGCATATTATGAGCTGGATAGCTCAGTGGTATAGCACCAGAAATCTTGGTGATCCTGTGGTTTGTGGTTCGAATCTCGGCCGGGCTGTTTTGGTACAGGGAGATTTTTCCCTCGGAGTTAACTTTGGTTCTGACTCCATTTCCCACACAGCCCTTCGAATGAGACTATAGTTATAAACCAAGGTTCCATACTGTGTGAACGCACGCACACAACTTATACACACGTAAAATCCCATTCTTTCGGAAGAGAAGGCCAGTTTGGCTGTTGGTATTGATCATGATGACATGTTACACATAGCATGGACCCTGCGTGAGAAGTGGGCAGAGTGAAGGAAGTAAGGAAATTGAGTGAACGATATTGAATGATATTGACTGGATGACATGGGAAACAACTGAATGAAGTGCCAGCTGGTAGCTCTTCAGTTGCCACTGCCCAGGTACTGGTAGGCAGCCCGTTATGTAAACGAGTGTGGATTGTAAAGCGCTTAGAGCTTGGTCTCTAGCCGAGGATAGACGCGATATAAGTATTCAGTTTCATAATGATAATAATAAACCTCAACATCATCACCCAGCAAGCCAACAACAACATAGGTCTGTGGCAGTACAACTACAAAGGCTCCTCAGGTTCTACTGTATCATAGTGTATGATATCTGACTGAAACAGTGAAAGAGAAACGGCTTGAAGAGGATATCATTAGAGCTACATTTTCATTTTCATCAGCAGTTTGCAGATCCTTAGCACACTAGTAGTCCACTCCCTTCTCCAGCTTTCCCTCGCCCCTTTCCTCATCTGATCCTTCAGAGCCCACTTAATCTGTTCTTTGCTTCTTTGAATCTTTCCCATAGAATGCAATTGAAAAATAACCAAATTGAGCAATTTATCAATCCAGATCCAGATACTGACAAATCTGCTGCTGTAACATGAGGGGCTCAGGTTTGTATTAAAAAAAAAAAAAAAAAAAAGAAAAACAGAAAAAAAAAGATATTAACATCAATAGGGAGGCTGTCACTCAATTGACCACCTTCCCTTTGATAGTTGATTTATTAAATGTCATAAACAGCTCATTTCTCTGTATTGTATGCTCATACTGAGAAATGTCAAAGTAATGTTTTAGCACGTTTCACTCGGCCCCCTTACTGTGAGGCCTTTCTCTGCATCTTCAGCCCAACATTTGTCAGCAAATGTTTTCAAATTTATCCTCTACTGCTTCTCAAACTTATTATTCTGTTCATGCAGTCCATCAGAAATTTATATCTTAGAAATCTGTTGATCATGCAGTCGAAGACCAGGTATTCACTGCTTGCCCAAACTCCCCAAACACAAATCAGTGCTTACCAAAACTCCCCAAACACAAATTACAAAGTTCTTTGGTTGCATGTGACATTCTTTCTCTGTCACATTTAGTGCATACTACTTGAAGTACTTTACTTGGTGTATGTGGCTGTGCTTGCATGAAAGTGTACCTGTATGTGCATCCATTTGCGCATATATGCGAAGAATTTGTACATCATACTACATTATGCTACATGCATTCTTCTTTATGTGCATTGTTGGGTGTTTGTTGATGTTGAGTCTGTATGTTAATAAGTCAGTGCAATACTAGCTTTTCAGTTATGTATTTTGACAGTATTTTACAGTATGTTTTTTTGCTTTTGAAGTGCTCTGAGTTTTAGTTTATTGAGGCAAATTCATAATATGGTGCTGAACAATACTGAATAGAAAAATTGTTCACAATATTATGTGCCCATTCTGTTGAATTGATGCTTTTAAGTTTGATCAATGTCCAGGCTCTGGGGTGACCATGGACAGTCAGCTTTGGAATCAGCCAGAGTCTGCCTTATAAACGCCACAGCCACAGGCACAGAGATTCTGAAGAATGTCATATTGCCAGGTCAGTAAATTTGCCAGTGTTCTTGTAAGTCTAAACTTTAATTTGTTCTGGTTTTTGTTCCAGAACTAAAAAATGTTGTTGGAATCATTGATGTTTTGCCGTCTATATTTTTTTTCAACCATTTTTGTTTTGGATGGGTTAATTAATTCTATTACAGGTATAACACAAACTGGATTAAATGATTTTGATTTTTTCATCTTTCTTTTCCAGAGAAGAAAGAAAATGATTGCACCCCCCCCCCCCCCCCCCCCCCCCCCCCCCCCCCCCCCCCCATCTTTTTTTTTGTTGTTCTATGAAACAATCAAAGATTGAAGATAATGAGGGAAATCTTGTGAAATTTACGAGAAGTATCACAAGTCAGTTTTATCCAACTAGTTGTTATGGGCATGATGATTGAATGTTTTAACAATTATGGTATGCATGGTTTTACATCATATACAAATAGGGGTAAATCACATACTGAAATTGAAAATCATGAACGCAAAAAAACCAAAAGGGTCTGAACGTGTAAAGAAACATAATGCAAGGGTATGAACATGTACTGATTTTAAAACATGGAATTTCATTACAGAGGATGGTTTTAGTCAAAGAAGTGAAAGGGATATTGCCTATGTCTTGAAAGCAAAGAGGGCTTTTCTTTTGCACATCTCACATTCTCAGCTCTTCAATCACACAGTCAACAAAGGCCTTGCAGCTAGCCTTTTGGAATGGAAGCGAAAATGCTGATTGGTTCTTTCAGTTTACTAAAGTGGAGTGTTAGAAAGAAACAAGAAGAAATATGCAATGCAGACTTTGGCAAGCTGGCAAAAATAGTTGAAATGAGGCAGAGTTCTTTGTTGAAATTTGGGTTTTTGAAGTTGCCACAAGTTACTTTGCCCCAAATTTCTACACATTGGAAAGCTTGTGCTGTTCTTTATAGAGGGATGGGGAAACTTTTAGTGATCAGCACTGTGTTGGCCATCAGAAAGTCCAAGTAACACTGGTTGTCTCTGTGTTTCAAAAGTGAATTAACATGGCCAGTTGTAAGCAAATATACATGCTGATGTAGTGAAGTGTTCAGTTCCATGTAGCAGACTAGATGGACATAGCCTTAACAATGAACAGTGATGCACATTGAAAAAACACACATGATAATTATGATTATAATATTAATAAATCTTTTGCAAGTTGATTTTTGAATAAATTATGTCAAAATCCTTGCACGTGACCCCCCCCCCCCCCCCCCCCAACTCCCTCCCTCCCTGAATTTTTTGTTGGGTGTATGACACCCTTCCACACCCCACACTCCCCTCCCCACTGAATTGAACTTAGTTAAGGTATGAAAATCCTTAATTTTCAATGATGTGAAACCCTGGGTATTGCCATATTTTGAGGGATCTTAGTTGATATGGCTGATTGTAGTATATATCTAGATGTTCCTCTGATGGACTTTTTGTAGATTTAACAGTATAGAATTCTCTATTGGAACTTCAGTGTACAGGAAGGTTTGTTATGTTTAAGTACTTTAACAGAATCTAGATTTCTCTGCTGGAAATTCAGACAAGGAAGGTTTTGTAGATTGAACTAAAAGTAGATTTTCTCGTATACAAAATAGTAGTCTCCAGAGAGGTTTTTTCAGAAGTGCTCTCTGATTTTGAACTTTAACCACTTAAAGATGGCAAAAGTACATAATTTGTTTTTTTTAATAAATGTTATGGTCATTTTCTGGTTGTGATTTCAGACTGAATTCTTATAATAAGCTTGATTTATTAGAAAATGTTTGTGTACTTTGCATTCATATGTTTAGAAATGTTATTGATGCGTTGCATTCATATGTTTAGAAATGTCATTGATGATTGGTGTGATGCAGTTTTTTGATGGTCAACTGCATGCCTTGTGTGCAGGCATTGGTTCCTTCACCATAGTCGACGGGAATAAGGTGCAAGGAGAAGATGTGGGCAACAAGTGAGTCATTGCTTAAGGCTTCCCCAAGTGATGTTGTCAAGGGTTTTATCTAAACCTTATTGAGGCATTGGTTTCTTTCTCCATTTGTGTGTGTGTGTGTGTGTGTGTGTGTGTGTGTGTGTGTGTGTGTGTGTGTGTGTGTGTGTGTGTGTGCAGGGATCAAACCACACATCTGGAAACAGGAATTCAACCACACTATTTTTCTGGAGATCCAGAAATCATAAAATGTCTGGGTCAATTTTTCTTGAACATTTTGGTACAACTGCATCCTGACTACTCCATCCAATCCAGATTTTTCTTTTCCAAACTGATCTTTCCTTTGTTATTTTGCCAAGTCAGTGAAGAAATGCTGCGTCGACCAACAGTCATAATACTGTTTGTTAAGCTTAATGAAGATACATCTGCGGTTGATATCAATATTCAGAACAAGTTTCATTTTTTGCCATCACACTGCAGACGCTTCTTCTCTGGACAGTGATCACTACATTAACCTCGGCGAAAAATAGCTTCTTTGTAACGCAGATTACTTTCAAATCTGATTGACCTGATTCATCAGCATATTCTGGCAAAATCGCATGCTCTCCTGCCTGCTTTTTTTTTTTTCAATGTTAATGTTTTAGGGCATGTTGTAGAAAAACAAGTGACAGTATGATGTTATTTCGTGCATGAAAGTTAGCAAAAGTTGTCGCTGTTTGGTCAAATTTGCTCACTAGAGTCTGCAGGTACAATTACTGCTCGAGAATTTTGTCTCTAGATTTAACACAAATTCATTGTATTTTCACTAGTCATGGGTACAAAATATAGCGAAATCGTATGGGTCAACAGGTCTATCCTTTTATGCCCTGCACCCTTCTTTGAAAAAGGAAAATGTTGAATTATTATCAAATTTAATTGCAAATATGTTCATTGTACTTTTTATCTTGTCAGTTAAATGCAAGCTGAAAGGACACCTTGAATGGGCAGTTTGTGATTGCTGGTTCTTTTTTGTGACAATGCACCTGTTGGTTAATTTAGTTGGCAAAATGAACAAATATTGTTCAGTATATAATGTGTGTGGTGTGTGTGTGTGTGTGTGTGTGTGTGTGTGTGTGTGTGTGTGTGTGTGTGTAATAAAACGATTCATATGTTTCACTTGTGCCTCCACCCAGGTTTGGTCACTGAATTACATGAATTTTTTGTTTAGTCATACCAATAAACACAAGACTGGAATTTCATTCTCATGATGGTCACTCCTGAGATGTGATCTGTTCTTTTCTCTGTGTGTACTGACCCATTCCTTTTCTCTTCACTTTCTTCCTGCTTGTGATCTGTGCTGTTCCTGCGCATATGTCTCCTTCCTTTTTCTTTTTTTTCTTCCTCCTTGTTGATCTGTGCTGTTCTGTGTGTGTACTGACCCATTTTCCCTTTCTGTTCTTATTCTTCCTGCTCGTTGATCTGTGCTGTTCTGCGCATGCACATTCTCCTTCTTTTCACTTTTTCCTGCTCATTGATCTGCGCTGTTCTGTGTGTGTACTGTCACCTTTTTCTCTTCGTTTTATGTCTGCATGTTGATCTGTGCTGTTCTGTGTGTGTACTCTCCCATTCCTTTTCTTTCTTATTCTTCCTGCTCATTGATCTGCGCTGTTCTGTGTGTGTACTGTCACCTTTTTCTCTTCACTTTATGTCTGCATACTGATCTGTGCTGTTCTGTGTGTGTACTGTCTCCTTTTTCTCTTCACTTTATGTCTGCATGTTGATCTGTGCTGTTCTGTGTGTGCACTGTCCCATTCCTTTTCCTTTCTTATTCTTCCTGCTCATTGATCTGCACTGTTCTGTGTGTGTACTGATCCATTCCTTTTCTCATCCTTTTTTGTGAATGTTGAACTGTGATGTGGTGTATACATGTGTATTATACCTTTCCTTTTGTCTTCAGTTTCTTCCTGGATGTGGATAGTATTGGAAAATCCCGGGCACAGGTGGCTACAGAACTGCTGAGTGAGCTGAATGATGATGTCACAGGCAACTTTTGTGGAAGAGGTGAGCTTTGGGTGTTTTGTTCCAGAGCAAACTGGTTTACTGAATTTAAGCTGTAAAGAATTGACTTTGAGGAAGTGACAGCCCTGATGTGGTCCCTTATTGTCGGCTAGGCTATAACCAGCATAAATTGAATAGAATTGGCACTTCGTCCAGCACTGACTGCACATTATCATTATTATTATTACATGTATTGACAATACATGTATAGGGCCTTTCCTGAGTTGGAGACCAAGTTCTAAGCTCTTTGCAGTTTATACTTGTTTTCACAACGGGCTGCCCATTAGGGCAAAGCTGACTGAAGAGCAGCATACAGATGCTAATCATTCGTTCCCCGTGTCGTTCAGCCAATTACTGGTCACTTATTCCTTCAGTTGTTTATGGAGGATGCATGCTATGTGTACACCAAACTTCAAACTTGTCATATGTTTTCTTGTTTTTGGTGGTTTGCCCAGTATGAAATATACATGACCAGACTTAGACTTGTTAGTACACATGTTTCCTTGCTTTTTGTTTTGTCTATCACTTTTATACATGGAGCAGACTTCAGATATGTCAGAGTGTTTTCATACTTTTTTGTGCTTCTCCAGCACTTATGATACATAGAGCAGACTTCACACATGATAGTTTGTTCCCTTGCTTTTGTGGTTTTGTCCAACTTCTATTATACATTGAGCAGACTTTGAACATGTCAGTATATGTTTCTTTGCTTTTTGAAGAGATATGTTCTAGGGAGAGAGGACTCGAATATCATTTGATGACAAATGGTTTTGTGGTACAATTTAAGAGGAGAGAACATAAAGCAAGGGAAGAAAGGATTTACTTTGATTATTGCAGCGTAAGAGGCATCAGTTTAAGTTGTTCCTGTTAAATCAATTGTTTTGAAAACAGATATCCCCATGAAATGAAATCCGATCTTGATGTCTACATCAGTATCTTTAGATTTTGGTAGTTGTCATCAGATTTGTTCCATTGTTTGGTTTTCCGGAACAAAGATGAGTTATTTCAATTATTAGGTAAACTTTTATGTACTGCATTTAAAAAAAGTTAAAACAAGGTTTCGTTTATTTATTTATTTTTTTCTGAAGTATTTTAATTGTTTTCTGAAGGTGATAAGGACAGTTCTCCCAAGGAGATCATGGAGAGTCTTGCTACCAATATGTATGTAGTTAGTAAATAAAGGAGAATAGAAATCGGCTTCTGATGATCCCAAAAATTTTCACTTGGAATACTTCCATTGTCAGTTTGAAGTGATTCTTCATTTGTGATTTGTCATGTTTGTTTCCTTTAGCTTGCTCTCTCTCTCTCTCTCTCTCTCTCTCTCTCTCTCTCTCTCTCTCTCTCTCTCTCTCTCTGTCTCTCTCTCTCTCTCTTTGAGTAAAGATTTTTTTTCTCTGTTGAAAAAAAAAAGTGTATGGGAGAATGTGACACAAGAAACAATTTTATATCAAACTAAAAATTTTGGTAGAGATCTAAGATTGTAGTGTACATACAGGAATGTGTATGTTTCAGAATGTGGAATCTCTGCTGGAAAATAATGCTGAATTCTTCTCCACATTCTCCATTGTCATTGCCACCAGTCTGCACGAAAAGTGAGTATATTGGTTACAAAATAAGTTTTACAAGAAGGGTTTTCTTGTAGCATTCACATAAGCACCAAATTGATTTACCCATGGAGTGCCTTTAAGCCGTCAGCTGACGCCGCAGTAAAAGTGATTTCCCAGTGCCTATGGGCCGTCCACTGACGTCATGCATTTTTCTTGAATTTTCATTCGCTATTTCTATCAAAAGACTCAAATAGAGTGTGCGTAGTAAGCCTTATATGTCTGTAGTATTAAAATGATATGCAAATGACCACACGTGATGGGAAAGACCATTTATTCTCATCACTGACTGGATGACCAGCCAGCACTTTGTCTCGCCTGCAAAGATGGCAGCGAAACCTTCGATGAGTGTAGTGACCAAATCAACATACTTACACAGTTGAGCAGGTTCTGCTAATCATTTTTCACAAAGATGATAATCTTTTATTGAACGACTCACTTGAGCATGAAGGTGAGATGATGATAGTGATGGAATTGCCGACCATATTCGTCAGTTATTGAGTCGTGCTGTGCGATCTCAAGAGTGTGTTCAGCTGACTGGTTACCAGTGTCGAACGAGCTAGCCTGGTGTGTACTCTGCACTGTTTGTGAGTGGCCAGTGACGTGTTAGTCAGCGCGAGAGGGGAGCGCAGCCTGCTCGCGGTGTGACACGGAGCAGGAGGAAAGGTAGGGGAAGAGGAGGAGTGAAAAAGAGAGGGTTGAAGTCCAGCAAAGGAGCATGGTGGGGGCAGGGGGGGTGTGATTGTGGACTGACCTGTCTGCATGAAGTGTGAGCATCTTGATAGACTTCTAGACTGTTTTACTTTAATTTACAGGTGTAGTGTATGACCATACAAACTTTATTTTCAACTTTTTTGCTTTGTGTTCTTTTTTGGACGTGAAGCTGTAGTGGTAAATACAAATGCTTTTGATCGTGCAAAAAAAAATCTATCCAAATCAAAGTGCCTAGATATTTTTTTTTTTATCAAAATTAAAAAAAAAAGAAGCCTAGATTCAAAATCTCCATTTAGTTTCATTCAAAAGTCATATATATTTCATTTTTATATTTTGTAGTTTCGGAGCTAGAATTTTTTGTTAATTATTACCCCCAAACCATTGGATTTCCCTGGCACTGGGAAAGCCTTTGTAATATTTTCTGGCAGTGAACGGGTTAAGTCAAAATTTGAAAATTCAGGAATAAGAAACCCATTGCCAAACAAATACTGTTTCAGGATTGGGACTCCTCCCCACTTTCACCCTTGATGTTGTCTGCTTTAATGTTTGCTGTTGTTCAGGTGTTTTGCCTTTCTTTTTGCAGGGCGTTACTACAACTTGGTGAGGTGCTGTGGGACAGGAACATTCCGCTGCTGGTCTGTCGCTGTTACGGCTTCATCGGCTACCTTCGTTTGGTTGTGAAAGAACACCCAAGTAGGAGTCTGGGCTTTTGACTTATGCTGTTTTCTCTGTCTCAATCAAACAGAATCACACCATTTTCTGTCTGCTGTAGTTTGGTCACTGACAGCTCATATAATTTATCCTTTTCTTTTCCTTTTTTTTTTTTTTTTTAAAGGCAAATGAATGTGATATACAGTGATAGCTGTTAGTTGTCTATATTCAGAATTAATGATGTTTAAGTTATGTTCCATCCTTGTCAAAGAAAGGTACTTTTGATTCATCATTGAAGGTCCATTTGTCTTATTTGTCCGTGCATATTTGTGTGCAAGCTTGTGCATGGCTGTTTATGTGTATACGTGTGTAGTGATGTGACTTTTAAGTGTCTCTTGTAAGAAGTGAAGCTTTTCCTCATTCCAGGTAAAATCAGTTTGAAAATGTTTAGGCCAGAAAATCTGTATTATCATAGTGAAAGTGGTTTTGTTGTGTGTGTGTGTGTGTGTGTGTGTGTGTGTGTGTGTGTGTGTGTGTGTGTGTGTGTGAAAATTGTTATTCTTGTCATACAGGACCTTTTTTTTATTGCTTTACTTTGGTGATTTATTGTTCCAGAAGATACCATAGTATAGACTTTGGCACCTGGTAGTTTGTTTATTATGGCAGATAGTACCAGGATTAGGGCTTTAGACATCTGGTGATATTATTACAGAAGATAATGTTGTATGAACTTTTAGCATCTGGTGGTTTATCATAGCTGAAGATACCATTGTATCAACTTTTGGCACCTGGTGTTTATCATAGTTGAAGGCACAGGATATGGACTCTTGGCATCAGGTGGTTTATCATAGGACAGAAAATACATGTTTTGTTTTTTTTGCATCTGGTCGTTTAACATCACAGAAGAGGCCAGAGTATACAGATTTTT
>JADBJO010003110.1:77500-162500 GCA_016801955.1 Conus betulinus
TGTTTTTTGATGGTGTGATAACCCAGATAAGTAATATGTCATATGTACCCCTGTGGTGAACAGCAAGAAGTGGGATGCACAAAGTGATAGTGATTGTGTCCACAATAAAGGATATTGTTCTTTCATTACAAGGTCATATGCATGACTCTTTCTGACAGACAGCTATCTTTTTTCTAGAAATGTATTAAATCTAAGTGTGCAAGCCTGTATATGTGGGTGTGCGTGCGTTTTTGTGCATATGTGTACTGTTTGTGTGTGTGTGTGTGTGTGTGTGTGTGTGTGTGTGTGTTCAGTTATTTTCTTTTGATTTCTTTGCTTCCTGCTTAGTACTTTACGTATCAAGAGAGATCACAAAATAGTTTTGAAAACTGCTTAAATTCCATTTTGGATGAGGGGACTTTGCCCCCCTGCACCCCCTACCAGGGCATTGCCCTCGGATCCCACCAGGGCCTTAACAGCCCTGGATCCTGGCCTTTTTCAGAGATTTTTCAAGTCAGCTGTTCTCCAACCTGTGTCTTTCTGTTGCTATAATCCTGAGTTGAAGGCCACATTTTGTGAACATCCTTGCTTCAAGAGGGGCATATTTGTGACTGTAGTGTGTTATGAAGCATTGGCAGGGTTCGCACAGGGCCCTAAAAGGCCCTAACCTTTTTAGGCAAAAAATAGGGGCCCCTAAAAGGCCTTAAAAATCAAAGTGAAGAGGCTGGAGGCCCTAAAAGGCCCTAAAACCATAACAGCCTAAAAAAAATTCTAAAAAAAAAATGTGAAACAACAACAACAACAAATCAAAGAAGAATGATCAGAAAAGAAAAAAAAAAACGATTTTCATAATAGGTAAATGCCGAATCAGTACTGATCGATCATGGTGTAAAGTCGTTCAAGGGAAGTAACTCAACGACAAAGTATTTGTGCTGTCCGCCATCTTGGATTTTCCATGCGTTGAACGAAGCAAGGCCACAGTTCGTTTTTCAACGAAATTTGACATTTCATTGAGAGTTTCTTTATAAGATTTCGTCAGTTTCACTCAGAAACATGGGGAAGTGCTTATTCCAAGCTCTGTGGCTTGATAATTCTGAATATAAACTCGGGCTTCGCCAAGATAACTTAGACAAATATCGGTTCTATTGTAGTTTTTGTAAGAAGGGTAAAAGGCCTTCAAACTCGCCAAAAAGGGAAGAAACATTCAGACTTGGAGAAGGCGAGTGCTACAGCGGCAGTGTCCTTAAATAATTTTTTTTTAAAGATCGTGACAGTGGGCAAGCTTGAAGTAGTACTAGTATATCAACAAGTTTTTGTTCAAAAAAGCACTTTGTTGCTGGTCCTTCAACGAGTTCTAGTGCTTCTACTGCAACTTCGTTTGGCCCTACTGCCCCTCTGACACCCCTGCTCTTTCCCTTAACCCCCATGTTTGAATCACCAGCATCCTAACACAACTACATGATTACACTAGTCCATCACCTCAGCTGCAACCCACTATATATATTCCATAAATTCACACACCCACTCAAACCACATTAACTTGCAGTGCACCCTCCCCCCCCCCCCCCCCCCCCCCCCCCCCCCCCCCCGACCACTTCCTTTCCTTTGTCCACATTATGTTCCCCCACCCCACCCCTCTGTGTACAAGTATTCTAAGGGGCTTGTGTCTCCCCTCTCCCCTCTACATACATATATAGGTATGCTTAGATGTATGTGCATGTGTTTGTCAGGTGTGTGTGTGTGTGTGTTTTTTTTAACACAGATTCCCATATATGACCACTATCATTATTACCACCACTCATAAGATGTCCTGTGTATGCTAATCCTTTTTTTTTTTTTTTTTTTTTTTTTTTTTGCATATGTATGTGTGTGGATGTGCCTGTGTACACGTGTATGTGTGTGTGTGTGGATGTACATGTGTGTGCGTGCATGTATTATGCATGCGTGTGTGCATGAGACGGTGATGATTTCGCCTGTGACAACCATCACCATCAATCAGTCATTGATCCCCCCCCCCCCCCCCACCCCCAGTGTTTTTTTTTTTTTTTTTTTAACTTAAAACTGGCATTATCATGCCAAAGCTATCATGCTATTTCACTTATGGCAATGATCAATCATCAATTTTATTCCTTTTTTTTTTCTCCCCCCACCCCCACCGGCATTAATACATCAATGCCACCACAGTATTTCACTTATGACAATGGTCACCACCCTGTAGTACTGTAGATCTCATCTCAGTGATCAACATCCATCAGTCATTGATCATTTCCTTTATTCCCCCACTGGCATTATCGTACTTGCCAATACACTATCCTACTCCTTTTACAAAAATGACCATCATCCTACACCACTGTGGATCATACCTACACCTTGATCATGATCATCATCCACCCATCTCTTTGAACACCTCCCCCATTCCCCCGCAAGCATTTTACACCAATGCCACAACATTATCCCACTTATACAACAATTATCATCATCCTACAGTGCTGTTTACTCAAATCATACATGATCATCACCCATCAGTCATCTACCCCTACCCCCCTCCACCCTCTTTCTCAACCTGCAATATTATACTAATGCCACCTTATTATTCCACTTGCCACAATGACCATGATCCTACAGTACTATTGATCTCACCCATGCCAATGAGCATCACCCACAGGTCATTGATATTTCCTTTATCCCCCCAACTTGCACCATCCCCACTACATTTTTCCACTTATATAACAATAGTCATCATCCTATGGTACTACTGATCTAAAATGATTACCATTTCTCGGTTACTGAAAATACTCCCATCCAGTGAACACCTTCATACTGCACTATATATGGAAATGAAGAAGCTGACCAATTGACAAAGGAGTGAGGACAGCAGCCCCAACTGTAAAAGGTCGCCTCCTTGGAATAAATCAAAAGTATTTCAAGAGGACAAATAGGAGGATGACTTGAGTACTGGACTGTTCTCACTGGACTGTTCTCTCCTTCAACCAGAGGCAGTGTGTGCTAGTCAATCAAGGACAAGGCAGCTGTTAGTCAGGTGGAAAGAAAGCATAGGCCTACTTTTTTCTTCATCTTGTGACTTGTATTCCTAAGACTTCCGCCTTGTGTGTGCTGCAAGAACACTGTGTTTACTCTAGCCATTGTAAAAGATTTCTTTGTTTTCATACGGATATGGAATTGACAAGATTCATACCAGAAAGTGATTAGGTACTTGCTGAATGGAGGTCTTTATTTTGAGAAAATGGCATTTGTGGGAGGCAGTGGTGAGCACTTTTCAGCATTTTCGTGTGCCCTGATGGCCCTATTTTTGTAAATTTTCGGCCCTAAAAAAGGCCCTAAAAGGCCCTAAATTTTTTTCTTGAAAGTCTGTATGAACCCTGATTGGGCTAAGGGATTTTGGTTAACAGTTTTCTCGAAATGTTTGACCATATAATGATGCCTTGAACATACACTTAATACATGGTGTGGACATTCCTGGGTTACCAAGAAATGTACAAAATGGAATTAAGTCATCTCTTTGATCTCCCACAGTTCATCTCACCTTAACTGTTGACAGCCTAAGGTCACCAAAAGGAAATAAATTAATACTGAAACCTGTCCTTACCTGTTTCGTCCTGCAGAATTTTGCAGTGAATAGGAACGGTTATCAAGCCTTCCCTTGCATTACTTGTCTAGGTATGTCATATGCACTTGACCACAACAATGTTTTATGTTACTGTTTCAGACAATTCAGTGTGAAACATAATTGTATGGTCCATGTGAGCACTGATATAGAATCTGGGCAACAAATTGTTTGCACTGTGTCGACACATCCACTGCTCCAGAGATGTGAACAAGTTTTTTCTGCTGCCTGCCTGACAGCCACACATGCTTTGAATCAAAATGAACGTAGAAGGAATGTGAGGGAACTAAACAGTATCACCTGAAGGCCCTCAGTATGTATAGTGTATATCTCTCCCTGTTATTCCCACCAAACAACACCCAAAGCCTATATGTTCCAGGACCACAGTCAAACTTCATACCTTGTTTTTAAATACCCCTCCATATGTGTAGCTTATGTCTATCCATTATTTAGCACCCCTCAGTATGTGTGGTGTATCTCTATTGTTGCCAAATATCAGTAGCCACTGCCTGTGTGTTGCAGGACCACAGTCACACCCCATGGCTGGTTATTGTGTATAAGTACCTTCAGCAGTGGAAGCAAATGGTAAGTACATTCCAGTACAAACACATCTTTCTGTAAAGACTTATTTCCCAGTGACATTTCTGTCTATGTCTGCACTGAATTCACCTCTGAACAGAGCTTTAAAGACCCCTCCTCTTTGAATTGAACTTCAATAGAGCTGTAAAGACCATTTGTCTCTGCAAATTGAACTCCCAAAGAGCTGTGAAGATCCTATATCTCTTAATTGTCTTCCAGTACAGCTGTAAAAATCCCATGTCTGTACTGAATTGATCTCCCTGTACCGCTGTAAAGACTCTGTTTTGAAGAATTTTTGGATATTAGTATGGAGATCATTCTTTGTAATCATCAGGTGAATTAAAACAGCCCTTTGTTGGGAAGAATGAAGTTACAAAGGGTTGCTTTGTTGTATGATACAGTATCTGAGTCTGCATGAAAGGTGGCTAGCAAGTGTAGTCATTGTTTGTGTATTGCAGTGTACATATGTGGCATTTTATGAAAAAAATGTAGGTGTTTGTTGGACAATAAACATCTTTGTGCATCAGTATTTCATTTTAATGACCTTGGTGTCTTGAAAATGACTGTTATGTCACTGAAAATTCTCAATATTTATTAAAAAAAAAATTAAATGAATTTTATGCTAGTAAAAGGGTCTTAAGGAATTTTTACAGACATTTGCAATTTTAGCCCTTACATCGCTTCAGATGAGAAAACTTGACAGGAAAGGTTTACCACTGCAAGCGACAAAACTTGAAAGCACGCTTATAGTACAGAAGGCTGTGAAAATTGACCAAAATGTCAAAATATACCTTTGTCTCTTTGCCTAAAACATAGTTTTTATAATATAGTTTTTATATTTAGATGATGTTAAGTGATGTGAAAGGCAGTCTCGGTCTACCATTGTCTTTCAACTGAACGCTGCGTACACAGGTGTAGTGTTCACAGTACAGGCTGACAGTAAGATCAGAGGTGTAAAGGCAAAGTCCGTTCATCTAGTAAGACTTTTTTTTGTTTCTGAATTGTGTGCTTGTCAGCTGCATAATTATGCTCTGGCTCATATGATTTTCGTACCGCTATATTGCGGACATTTTCATCTTTTTGATTACCAGATATTTTTCTTCTCTCCTGTATGTTATCCCTTCCCCCCACCTACTTCTTAATGTGTGTGTGTGTGTTTTTGTGTGTGTGTGTGTGTGTGTGTGTGTGTGTGTGTGTGTGTGTGTGTGTGTGTGTGTGTGTGTGTGTGTGTGTGTAGATATAGATAGATGAATTGTGGGTGTGGGTGCGCACGCATGCGGCGTACATTCCTGTAAAGTGGGTTTACCACTGGTCAGAAACTGGGAAAATATGTCCTTCTTTCAAACTTTTACTTTTTTTTTTTGTATTGTTGTTGTTGCAAAACCCAGTCTGTTTTTTAAATAGATTTCAGGAGGACAGAAGGAGGTCAACATTGATGATGGTGATACACAAGTGATGTCTGTTGGATGTATATCAGTATTAAAGACAAAGGAAAATGTTGATGATGTTTAACACATGTTGATGTCTGTTCGACATATGTCATTATCAGAGGAAGGTGTTAATGTTTGTCTGTCAGACATGTGTTGTTATAAAGGACACAGGAAAGTTTTGATACTGATATCTGCTGGATCTAGGTCACTATCAAGGACAGAAGAAAGTTTTGATCTTGATATATTGCTGCTATCTGTTGGACAAATGTTGTTATAAGGGACAAAAGAAAATTTTGATTTTTATACGTTATTTATCATCTGTTTGGCATATATCAGCATCAAGGACAGATGCCCAAGAGCTACAAAGAGAAGAACCAGCTGAAAGAAATGATCAAGAAAGGTAGGACTTGAATGACTTTGTTGCTTTGTCACTTTGAATGATTTTTTTTTTGTGTTTGTTGTTGTTATTGCAGGTAAGTTCTTCTTTTTCATTGTCCTGAATGTTGCTTGTCTTGCCTGAAGAAGACCTAAGAGGTTGAAACGCGTTGTGTTTCGTCTAGTAATTTGTTTGTCCTTGTTGAATAGCGGATTACCTATAATTTCCTTTCCATATTCATTATTTACACTTTCATTTTAGGGGTGTTTGATATGGATGAAATTTGTGCTGTGTTTACCAGGTATTCTCGTGAATGAAGAAGAAGGAGTACCAGAAGTAGAAGAGAACTTTGATGAAGCTGTCAACAACATTAATGCCTCGCTTGTACCTACCAGAGTGAGTGTTGGGACTTGTTCTTTTTGCATGGGGCTGGGCTTAGTGATTAACTGTCGTAGTACCAGTTGATTTTCAAAGTCAAAATATACCCAGATATTAGATAAATTTTCTGGTGTTCAAGACAAAATGCCACACTTTAAAAAAAAAAAAAAAAAGAAAGACTAAACCTCCCCCTGCACGTCTTAATTACACTCGCAGAGATCTCCAAATGGGTGTATTGTGTCTGTGTTGTGGATGTTGACGACTGACACATTAGTCACTTTCCTGGTCCTGTGAAGTTTCAAGGCTCAACTCTGGCTGATCAGCTCTAAGTCACCTGAGTCATTGTCACTATGTTTGAATGGAATTCAGTCACTAATGTGAATCCTCGGTGTCCTTGTTATGAGGCCAGTTTCAAATGGAATTCAGTCACAAACGTCAGTCCCCCCCCCCCCCCACCCCCACCCCCTGCATCAGTGTGATGGGGCCAGTCTCAAATAGAGTTCAGTCATTAATGTCAGTCCTCACTTTCCATGTAATGGGGCCTGTCTGTAATGGAATTCAGTCACTAGTTTCAGTTCCTCAGTGTCCATGTGATGGACTGGTCTCTGATGGAATTCCGCCACTGGTGTCATTCCTCACTGTTTATGTAATGGTGCCTGTCTCTAATGGAATTCAGTCAATAATGCCAGTCTGTACTGTCCATGTAATGGGGCCAGTGTCTACTGGAATGCAGTCACTAATGTCAGTCCTCAGTGTTCAACTAAGTTGTGGGGCCTGTCTCAAAAACAGAATTCAGTCTCTAATGCCAGTCATCAGTCTCCATGTTCTGGGGCCAATTTGAAATAGAATTCAGTTACTAATGTTGATCCTCAGTTCTGATGAAATGGGCCCAGTCTCAAATGGAAGTCAGTCACAAAATTAATGTCACTCCATAGTTACAGGGTGTGATTTTGCTTAACACAAGGGTGTATCATAGTTAGAGATATTATTTTGTTTGACACGATTGTGTATTGTAGTTATATGGCATCATTTTGTTTTACGCAGTGGTTTAGTTTAGCTATAGGGTGTTATTTTGTTTTACACAGTGGTTTATTGTCATCGTAGGAAGTCATTTTGTTTGACTCGGTGCAAGTGGCGTATTATAGTTACAGGGTGTCACTTTGTTTGATAAAGTGGCATGTTATTGGTATAGGGTGTCGTTTTGTTTGACACACTGAAGTATTATTGGCATAGGGTGTTTTTGACAGTGTGGTGTATTATAGGTATAGGGTGTCATTTTGTTTGACACAGTGGCATGTTATAGGTATAGGGTGTCATTTTTTCTGGACACAGTGGCATGTTATAGGTATAGGGTGTCATTTTGCAGGACACAGTAGTGTATTATAGGTGTCATTTTTTCGTTTGACACAATGGCGTATTAGGTACAGGGGGTCCTTTGTTTGATACAGTCCTGATGGTTCACTGTGCGTTCTTATAGATCCCCTCTGAGGTGCAGCAGCTGTTGGATGATCCTTGTTGTTCACAACTCAATTCAGAGGTATGTGTACACTGTGTGTGTGTGTGTGTGTGTGTGTGTGTGTGTGTGTGTGTGTGTGTGTGTGCATGTGTGGGTGAGCGAGTGGTTAGAGGATGTGATGTATGTCACATGTGTTTATATTTTGGAGTTTTTGTTTGCTTGTATAGCTATGTGAGAAGTAGTTTGGGAGGTATGATGGGTGTGAAAGCTTGTGACTCTGTGAAGGGATGGTGTGGTTGTTCAATGTGTTGGAAGTGGTGGTGGGAGGGGAAAGGGTGTTGGGATGATTCATGTAGTGAGTGTGTGAAAAGTTTTATATTTTTATGTGTACCTGAATGCCAGTTGGCATCAGCAGTCACCATTCAACATTGCCTAGAACAAGTTGATTTTGATATGTACGAAGATTTATTGCTTTACATTCAGTAGTTTCTCATAGATTTATTGTTTTGTAATAATCATGCTCACACCTTACGCTACACATAGTCTCATGTTTCCATAACATTATGATACACCCATTTGTACACTTTTTTTAAATGCTGGTTGGAGTGTGTAGATTCATATGTTCATGCATACATTGTGTACATATATATATAGGTGCTCACACATACATGTAAAGCCCCACAAATGCATGGGTGACACCTTTCCGGCTGGGAGCCGGTATTCGGGCTATCGAGATTGCCCCAGATTGAAATCCGGCTGTGGGAAATTCTGTCAAAAAAAAAAAAACAAAACAACAAAAAAAAAAACCACACTGGCGTTCGTTTCTTACTTCGTCCGAGATCCGATCCAAGTTTTTCAACGAGCGTAATGCCGCTATTTTGCTCTTCTGCCTCGCGCGTGGGTTAGGCCGACGACATCTAGCTGAGTGAGAATCGAACAGACTACAGCTCTCTCGAAATCAACCAAGATGCCATACTTGACAGAATCAGACGATTCTTCGAAACTTCAGGCTGTTGAGGAGGGAGTAAAAACAAGTGGCGGTGGGAATGGCTGCAAGAAACGGACGCCGAAGGCAAGATCGCCCCACGGCATTTGGTGTCGAAAACTTACTTTGCCCGGCGTGTGTTTTTGCATCATTTACTCCTAAACCATCAAATAGGGAACCAGCAGCAAAAGAAATTACGGCTACATGCGAATGACGCCAATCACAAGAAATACCAGAAGGTAAGGAGAAAAGTAAAACTAAGGGAAAAAAAAAAAAAAAAAAAGGTATGTGGAGAGAGGTGAACGCAGCGAAGGGCTCAGGCGCCTAGCACGAATTGATTCCGAACTCGGCGATCGCTCTAGTGTGAACGGCCTCGTGTGTGATCAAGATCATGAACTGATGAAGGCCCTGTTGCTTTTTTTTTTTTTTTTTTTTTTTTTTTTTTGTGCAACAAGACTTTTATCATCCAGATACCCAATTTTTTTTTTCCTGGATATCTACACTGAGTTTTGTGACATTCTCTCTCTCTCTCTCTCTCTCTCTCTCTCTCTCCCCTCCCCCCCCCCCCCCCCCCCCCCCCCCCCCCCTCTCTTTCCATTACCAACCTACTACGTAGCGGCGCGCATTACACACACACACACACACACACACACACACACACACACACACACACACACAGAACACGTACAAATGCACATATATGAACCAAACACACACTTTTGTCCCTTTTCCTTCCAAAACATTGACACTCCCAAGTCTAATAACACATTTTGTGAAAAGACCTTAAACTTAAGAAACACACACACACACACACACAACAACAACAACAACAACAACAACAACAACAACAACACATTAATGTACTGTGAGTGAGGATGCTATGCAATGGTGAGATTTCCAGAACTATCAGTGGCCAGTAAATGTGCTTCTGTCTTCACTGGAATCCAGGAACTGCTGTCATATAGACTCGTCACCTTCATAGTCAAGAACTGCTGCCCTAATAAAAAAATATTATTGTGGCTTGAGAGAGTTAGTCTATTTACCTTTGTGGAAATCATAGAACTGATTTCATATTCATAGATATATTGTCCCTAATCGTGGCTTGTGAGTTGGAGACTCCAGAACTATTGCCATGTTGTGGCTTGTGAGTTGGACTCTTTACCTTCATGGGAATCACAGAACTGCTTCCACATTGTGGCTTGTGAGATAGGCTTTCTGCCTTGGTGAAATTCACAGAGCTGCAAACCTGTACTGTTGCTTGAGATGGGTGCATCACTGCCTTTGTAAGGTTAGTTTTAATCCCTTAACTCCCATTTGCTGTAGCCTGTGTGTGATGATGCTATACTTTGATGACAATACTGAAAGTCCTAGTGTATTTTGGCTTGCAAGTAATGAAGCTATGATATGTACCCACTGTATGTGTGTATATTCTTTGGTTTAAGTGTTCAGAAATAGTACTTGGACTTGAAAAGTACTATTTTCATAGTCATAGTCTCTGATACTATGCCAACATAAAAATTATTACTACTTGCATCAAAATGCTCCCAGGAGAAGCAGACTTTTGCTTCTTTTATGCCTTAAAAGCTTCGGCTTCTGGGGGGCGAAGCCCCCCAGACCCCCCAGCGGGGCATTGCCCCTGCACCCCACTGGGGCCGGGGCAGCCCCTGGACCCCCCTGCCTTTCAGGTTTTTGAAAAATTCAAGGTGTCACCCATGCAAATGGGTTGATCAGATTTTTTAAAATACATTTTTAACTGGCTTATCATTTATTGGAAGAACCAGACTGACTGTGCAATTTTAAAACTTAAACTCATCATTTAATTAGTTAGGTGAAAGGAGATTTCTTTCAGACAAATTTGAAATTTCTTTTTTGAACATTTTCCAGAGTCATTTTTAGAAGAATCTACCTATGGAACATGCTCTTTCTTTTTTTTTTTTAAAAATTTATAAGGTCTAGATGAAGAAAATATTCTGGCAGTACTATCGCAGAATCTATGAGGAAAAAAAAATTATGAAGAAAATGGGGTATGTGAGTAAAACCCCCATTTGTGAGGTTTTATGTGAATTTGTCGCTGCAGTTTAGGAGTTGGACAAGCACACACACACACACACACACACACACACACACACACACACACACACACACACACACACACACATGCATACGCACGCACACATATATAATCTCTCTCTCTCACATATTTATAAACATGCATGTATGCAAACTTAAAAGAAAAAAATACCATGCATGTATGCACACAAATACTGGGGTCAGGAACTGCCCTGCCACCTATAAGCTGAGATATTTACAGTAGTGTTGGTGTGTGTATGTTGTCATGTTTGCACATGCGTGTGTGTGTGTGTGTGTGTATGCATTGCAGAGCAAGTCATTCTGGATCATGTGCCGAGCTCTCAAAGACTTTGTACAGAATGAGGGGGATGGTAAGTTGTTGCATATAAATGTGATGAGGTGGGGAAAAAAAGGCGTTTGATTTTCCTGCAGCAGTGTTCAGAAATGATTGTCACGTCTTCTGCCTTTCTCATTGAGCCAAGTCCTGAGCATTGTTGTCTTTTCTGGAGGTCCGCCTGTTATGGCTGTGTTTGGCTTCTGGGCATTAAACGTGGGACAGCTGCTACCCGTGGACTGGACTTTGCAAGTTGCAAAGTGAGGCGACTGCAGGTGGAAATCTAAACAAAGTTGAAAATTATTGATAAGCTCTTCCAAAAAAAAACATCAACAAATGATTCACAAGAGACAAAACACGATGTGTTTGACCTCTGATGTCTTCTTCAGGCAAGATACACAACTCAGGACATTGAAAATGAACGAGCAGTCACTTATCTTCATCCAGTTCAGTGCGAGATGACCGTTGAATATGAAGATAAGTGATTGCTTGTTCATTTTCAGTTTCCTGAGTGTTCTGTATCTTGCCTGAAGAAGACCTAAGAGGTCAACGCATCATGTTTTGTCTTCTGAGAAAGTACAAGCCTTTCTGCTGTTGTAAATAGTATGATAATTACACTAATCAAATGAATTCATGCATGACTTTTGACTGACATGATAAGCTGTGATGAGCAAGAAGGAAAAAAAGGGCCCAAAGCACCAAAAGCGGAGGTATTGTTACTGTTTTGGTTGGGGTTGTGCAGGCTGCTTGCCATTGCGTGGCACCATCCCAGACATGACAGCTGACTCTGAGCGCTACATACGACTGCAGACGGTGTATCGTGACCAGGCGGCGGCTGACATGGCCATCATCCGTAACAGAGTGCACTCCCTTCTTCAGGACCTTGGGAGAGTAGGTCCCCTTTGATTCTTCTTTACTGGTAGATGCTGCTGTGTGTCAGGAGTCTGGCTGTGTATTACTTGTATATCTGTATTAATTGGGGAATTTACTTTTTTTTATTTATAAAGAACACAGTCTTGTATTTGCTTGTTTGTTGAAAAACTTTAAGAAAGATAGATGTTTTATGTCATATGTTTGCTGTTATTATCATCTAAGTTAATAAAAAAGTGTGTTGATGTGTTTAGTATGCTTCTTTAGTTTGGGTATTTGTATTCACATATTCACGTAAACAAATAGAAAATCAGTTTTGATTTTATAAGTTTGTTGGTGTTGTTTTTCCCTTTTTTTCACAATTACTGTTGATGGGTGAAAAAAAACAGCTTCAGTAATTATCCCAAATCTGTACAGAAATGATCCCTAATCTGTACAGTTACACAGGGTTCGTATGCTCCTTGAAACTCCTTGAATTATGACAACCAATTTCAAGACCTTGAAAACTTTTGAAAATCAATAAAATGTGGTTCTGTTGACCCAAACCTTCTTGAAAACCTTTGAAAATCAAGCCATCAGCTCCAAACTTTTTTTAATGTGGCAAAAAGAAATGGCAGTTTGATTTTTCTGCATCAAGGCTAATAAAAAATTATTTGAAAACAAACTTTTACATTGTCGCGATCCTGGATTGCTGTCTGCTATTACCAAGGGAGGTAATTTGTACCAAGGGAGT
Organism: Conus betulinus; assembly: GCA_016801955.1. NCBI lineage: Eukaryota > Metazoa > Mollusca > Gastropoda > Neogastropoda > Conidae > Conus > Conus betulinus. The sequence continues at coordinate 90,316 of JADBJO010003110.1, forward strand.
AATTTCAACTTCATCAATTTTTAATGAAGTTACAAATTATCTCCCTTGTATTAACGCACATGACGATGTTTGTAAATTTTTTTTATTTAACTAGTTTTTTTTTTCCCTCCCCAACCAGTCTCTTACACACCATGCATAGTCTGTATGTTCTCTTACAAATGGACATTTTTGCTGATGTTAGTGTTTTGGCATCTAATACAAAGAGTCTGGGTTTCTTAATGTTTTATTGTATGGTCTACTGGCACACTCACTCTCTGAAAACTCAAAAAACTGAAAAAAGAAATGGCAGTTTGATTTTTCTGTGTTCAGGCTGATGAAAGAAAAATTATTCAAAAACAATTTTTTGTTGTTGTTGTTTTCTTTGTACAAAAAAAAAAAATTTTGTTTTTAAATAAATTTTTTTTGCATCAACCATATCACTAAAAAATCAAACTGCCATTTCTTTTTTCAATTTTTACTCAAGTATTGTATCCATGAAATAGAAATAAAACCACTCCTTGAAAATCCTTGAAAGGCCCTTGAATTTTGTCTTTGGGAGTCTGTGGAAACCCCGGTAATTCTCTTTGCTCTACATAGAAAATCCCTCATCGCTACAGTAATCATCCCCAGTCTGTACAGTAATCATTTATAATCTACGTAGTAATTTTCAGTACTTGTGATAATTATCCCCAAGGGATGATATAACATTCCCAGTCTGTGTAGTAACTAACCCATAAAGATAGTAACCATTCCCAGCCAGATTAGTAAGTATCCCCAAGGGATAGTAATTATTCCCAGTCTAAGTAGTAATTGTCCCAGGGGATAGTAATCATTCCCAGTCTGAGCAGCAATATCCCCAAGGGATAGTGATCATTCCCAGTCTGGGAAGTAATTATCCCCAAGGGATAGTAATTATTCCCAGTCTAAGTAGTAGTAATTGTCCCCAAGGGATAGTAATCATTCCCAGTCTGAGCAGCAATTATCCCCAAGGGATGGTGATCATTCCCAGTCTGGGAAGTAATTATCCCCAAGGGATAGCAATTATCCCAGTCTGTGCAGTAACTATCCCAAGCGAGGAGAGGTTCCTCTCAAGGACAGAGAGATAACAATAATAACAGTATTGTCAAATTGCCCCCCGATCTTTAGCAAAGGAGCAATTAAGAGTGCTTCCACATGTCATTCGAATACATACATAACAATCATAACAGTATTGTCAAATTGCCCGATCTTTAGCAAAGGAGCAATTAAGAGTGCTTCCATGTGTCATTCGCATACATACATACAAAACATTAAACTACCCAGTATTTTAGGACGAAAGACGAGGGAGGCTTGTTCCATGTTTGGTATGGTGGAGACAGAGAAAGAGCGGTGGCCCTCTTGGTTGTTTGAATTGGGAAATTGAGAAGCAGGTTGGATGTGATAATAAAGGTAGAGGACTAATAGGGTATGAAGGTCACGACAGCTACTGAGGTAGGAAGAGGCAGAATTGTGAATTTGTATGTGGCTGAGAGACAGGATCTGGTGATACTGTAGGAGATCACCCACACAGTATGAGGTTATGGAGGACATCCTTTGCTTTACAGCTATAACCTCTGTGTCCATAACTCTGGTAACTCCAGAATACCGAGGGACAAACCAAATGGGAGGGCAGACACTATTTGTTTGAAGCCAAGAAAAATGTATTTCTTGGGTGATCAATGGACAGGACGATGAAAGAATGCATTAGAAAGGTCCAGACTGATGGGCAAGTCTGACAGAAAGGAAGTGTGGATGAAGTATGGAGATGGGTGCGATGTTGGCAGGGGGGAACATGTGGAGTTGGGGAATGCATGGGGTGCTGCCACTCCTCATCCCACATCTGTCAAACAGTTCTCTTTTTTTTTACAGTTTCATGTTTTATTTCATCTTGTATAATAGATGTAGGGTCTCATGGCCCAACTCTACAAAATGCACACAGGCATGCATGCATGTACTTGTTTGAGCACACATCTGCTCATGCACAGGTACATGCATAGACATTCATACTGACTAATGTGTGCTCATTTATGGATGTGTGAATGTGCTGTGTGCTCATTCATGGATAAGTGAATATGCTTTGCGTGGTCATTCATAGATGTGGTGATATGCTTTGTGTGCTCATTCATGGATGTGTGTGAATATGCTTTGTGTGCTCATTCATGCATGTGTGAACATGCTTTGTGTGTTCATTCATGGATGCAGGTGTGTGCATAAATGTGCACACTCATGTGACCCATCTATCCATCCATCAGCACACATATGCGCACGTATGTGCACACGCGCGCGCACACACACACACACACACACACACACACACACACACGCACACACACACACACACACACACACACACACACACACACACACACACACACACACACACACACACACACACAATGTAGCTCACAGTGTCAGGGTGTGTGGTGATCCTGTCATGTGCAGCAGTCAGGACAGACAATGGAAGGGCTGTGCGTTGTTCTTGTTGTAGGATGAGCCCCTGCGCCTGGACCCTAAAGTCAGCTCTGCCACTGTGTCGTATCTTCTCTCTTTCTCCCACTCCTTTCCACATACTTACCTCAACAGCTCAGGCATCAGAATGCTCACAACATTCAGTCGCTTCCTTTTGTGGAAGGGAAGAAAAAAAGAAGTAAAGAAATATCCTGAACTTGAAAGTTTGTTAAGAGGATGAGGAACATGGTTATTGGTGGCCTCAAGTTTTGAATATTAATGAAGGAGGAGTGTGTTGGTGAAAGGGATTTACTCAGGAGACCTCTGGCGCCAAGTTTTATGTTCGACTCGGCTGAAGAACCTTACAAATGCCCGACAGTATGTTTCGCTCAGTTCCTCTCCAAGTACCACCCCCACTCCCCTGAAACTTTTATTTTGTGTTTAAAGCAAAAATTTCTGTTTTGATTGCCTGAAGAAATAGAATATCTACAGAGCTTAATCTAGAGCGCGGATTGGTACAATCCCCCGAAAATCTGTTTCTTCCCGCAGTTATCGAGTCTTAACGCAGGCAGACTCCCTTACAGTTGCAGGACTGCCCGCCTTGTTCACTGATCGTTGCGGGCGTTCATTTGTCGTCTGCTTGAAAAACTGAAACCAGGACTGAGCAGGAGCGAACGATTTCGTGATATTTCATTGGCTGTTAGTGTAAATCAACCAATCGGCGGCGTTCATCTCTCTTCAACTCGATCACCGATGAGAAGTTGCGAGAGTTTAAGGTGTCATATTGGATATTATCCAAAATGAAGCATGTACCCCCCCTATTCGACTTCGATTTTCGTGGAGGGAAAAATGAAAAAAAAAAAAAAAATTCTTTGCCATGCGAGGGTAGAGAAGATCATGAAAACGGCGACTACATCAAAAGCTCGGAGAAGCAGCCGAAAAGAGTGCCAGTGCAAGGGAACACCGGTTTCAAGATGTTTGGCTAAAGTGGCCCAGGGAGGGGGGGGGGGGAGGGGGGGGGGGGGGGGGGGGGGGGGAGAGTGTCCCCCTTTTTTTGATACGAGGGGGGACTGCCCTCCTTCTTCAAAAATCCTAGATTAAGCTCTGTATGTATGACATATTCTTTTTATTCCTTTTTCCCCTTTTCCCCCTTGACCCAGGTGAAACTGCTCAGCAGGGGGTTCTATGGCTGCAGATGTTTTATTCTCTATGTGTATTGGTTCCTGTGCCTGTCTGTAAAGGTTGTGGAACTAGACCTGTGATTTGTGACCATCCCTAGTGGAAGCATGCAATCCACAATCTAGTACACAAAGAACGCGGAGTTCCAACAGACGACAGATTAATTCTAAACTGAAGTGTGATTCAATCTGTTTGCAAGGGAGAAAACTCATCCAGCAAAATACTGCTTACCGGCATTTGACTGAAAAAGACTGTAAGACACTCTTGCTGCGATTTTGAATGGGCTGTGTAGTTGATTTTTAGCCGTCTTTGTCCAAAATTTTAATTGTTTATTCATGTAGCAGTGTGAACTTGAACAGTATGGCCTTACCAAAAAAATACTTCCATATGAATCGAAAATGGCCATTGAAGTCAAGCAATGGGAATTGATTTCCATTACAGGAGACTTTGTCGTTAAGAGGCAGATTCATTTTTATAACTGGAGTGCTTTTGTATGTTATTCCCTTTTTGCAAACCCGAACTTTCCAAGAGCAGTCTAAGTGGTCATTTTTCCTTCAAGAATTGATTGCCAAGATATGGGTAACACAGTGATCTTGTATTTCAAACTAAAAGATCACATAATAAAGAAAAAGGGCATGATGAGATTGCACTGATGGGGTAACTACATGATCTTGGTGATTAAGAACAAGGACATGATGAAATTTCCCAGATGGCCTGCATAGATGATCCAGGTAACTAGGAGCAAGGACTGTGCTGTTGCCCTATGATGAAGAGATATTAATGACTGTGTGCTGACAATCACACCACCAGGATCTTGGGAAGAAGGCACACCCTTTCCATGATCCTTCTCCTTTCCCATGGCCCCTCACATTTCCCATGACTCCTCACCCATCCATCTCACCATCCCATGACTCATGTGACTTTTCACCCTTCCCATGACCCTACTCCTGGTACAATGACTCATTTTGCTGCGCAAAGGTTGTCAGTTGTGCTGACTGATGTTGTTCTGCTCCATTGTTTACAGTAGCGATTATTTTTTTCATGTACAGTTGGTGGCAACACTCTTCTGGATGTGAGTCTGGCACCAGTATATGTAAATTATCGTGACCATATGGGATGCTCTGAAAACTTGTCACAGGAATTAGTGTAGAGTTTTTAATTGACTGATCTTATCTGTGAGTAGTGTCTGTCTTTTTTTCTCACTTCTTCTTTCTTTCCTTTTCTTTTCCTTGACTTTTTTTTTTGTCAGTTTGGTTTTGTAGAGGGCAGCAGACTTTCAGAAATTGCTGTTTTCCTTGTCATTTTACGAACTTGGCAGCCACCTCGTACACACTTTTCTGGCTGTACTCTGAAAAGCTGAGGACTTTGTTTTTTCATGCTGTTGCACTTAGTAATTTGACATTTTGGTTGGTATAATGTGTTGATGCCGCAAAGCTATACCCCTTTAAACTAAATGGTATGTTTCTATGTCGGTGTGTATTTACAAAAGCAAAAAAACAGAAGTCCTGATAATTGCATTGGGCGTTTAAAGAACACTGATTGCAGTCAGTTTGTATATTTCATTTTCAGTGACCATTCTGGTGCCTGTGGATGATTATTCTGTTTGCATGAATCTGTACGATCTGTGGCACTTGGTTATCAGCACTGGTATATTTTCAGCCTGACTTAAAGCATTGGTAAATTCTCAGCTTGACTGAACAGAGTTGTGGGTTGAACAAGACAGCATTGGTAATTTCTCAGCCTGACTGAAAGCATTGCAATTTCTCAGTCTGACTGAAAGCATTGGTAAATCTCAGTATGACTGAAAGCATTGTAAATTCTCAGTCTGACTGAAAGCAATGGTAAATTCTCAGTCTGACTGAAAGCACTGGTAAATTCCCAGCCTGAAGGAATGGAGTGGTGGGATGAAAGAGACCGCATTGGTGACTTCTCAGCCTGAAAGCATTGGTAAATTCTCAGCCTTATTGACAGCATTGGTAAATTCTCAGCCTGATCGACAGCATTGGTAAATTAGCCTAAATAAATGGAGTGGTGGACTGAAGGAGACGGCATTGGTAAATTCCCAGCCTGTGTAGTTGATTTGGTAAAATCTCAGACTGAGTGAAAGCACTGGTAAAATCTCAGCCTGACTGAAAGCATTGGTAAAATCACTGAAAGCGTTGATAAATTCTCAGAATGACTGAAAGCATTGGTAAAATCACTGAAAGCGTTGGTAAATTCTCAGACTGATTGAAAGCACTCGTAAAAAACTCAGACTGACTGAAAGCATTGGTAAATTCTCAGACTGACTGAAAGCATTGGTAAATTCCCAGCCTGACTAAAAGTGTTGGTAAATTCTCAGCCTGACTAAAAGCATTGGTAAATTCTCAGCCTGACTAAAAGCATTGGTAAATTTGCAGCCTGACTAAAAGCATTGGTAAATTCCCAGCCTGACTAAAAGCATTGGTAAATTCTCAGCCTGGTTGAATAGAGTGGTGAGTTGAAGGAGACAGCATTGGTAACTTCTCAATCAGACTGAAAGCATTAGTAAATTTTTAGCCCGATGAAAAGCATCGGTAAATTCTCAGCCTGACTGAATGGAATGGTGGGTTGAGATAGCGTCAGCAAATTCTCAGCCTGAGTATGGTGTTTGTACTCAGTTTTTAAGTACTACTTACCCTTCTTTACTGAATGACACCGGTGTACACAGCAGAAAGAAATAGATCATTGAAGTGGTTTGGACTTTTGGAGAGTGGAGCTGCAGACAGGTTTGTCGTAAACAGATCTGCATGTCGTCTAAATGGAGTCCAGGTGGTCAAATCTCAGTTGTGTGAAATTTCTTTGTAAGGGAATCTGAGATCGTGATGATTTTTGTTGCCAAGCGTCTATTCTGTCAGTTCTTAGGCTGAGAGACATATGCAAAGTGTCCATTCTGTCAATTCTCGGGCCGAGAAATGTTCAGAGTGTCTGTTTTGTCAATTCTCATGTTGAGAAATGTGCAAGGTGACTATTCCGTCAATTCTCAGGTTGAGAAATGTGCAAAGTGTCTAAGTGTGTTCTGTCAGTCCTCACATTGAGAAACGTGCAAAGTGTCGTCTTACGACAATCTCAAGTTGAGAAATGTGTCTAAGTGTATTCTGTCAATCCTCACATTGAGAAATGTGCAAAGTGTCTTATTATGTCAATTTCAAGTTGAGAAATGTGCAAGGTATCCATCTATTCTGTCAATTCACAACTTTGAAAATGTTCAAAGTGTTTGCTTTGTCAATTCTCAGGTTGAAAAATGTGCAGAATGTCAGTTGCGTCAATTCGCAGGTCGAGAAATGTGCAAAGTGTCTATTTTGTCAAGCTCAGGTTGGGCAATGTGCAGAGTGTCTGATTTTGTCAATTCTCTATTTCAGAAATGTACAAAGTGTCTGTTCTGTCAATTATTAGGTTTGAAATGCGCAAGTTGTCTATTCCATCAATTCTCAGGCTGACAGAAGTATAATTGTGAGGTGTCTATTCATGAAAGAAAATATGCAGAATGTCAATTCTGTGAATTCTCCGACAGGAAAAATTGTGGAAAGTCTTTGTTGTGATGATTCTCAGATGAAAAGTCCAAAATGCACTCCTGAGGTGACTGTTGTAATGCGCTTGGTGGATATAGGAAAATCAGAATGGAATTATCATAGGTTCTGCGCCTCCCCCTTTCCCTCTCTCCAAACCTCCTCTTCACTTCCATCCCCTTCCTTCTCTACCGCTGCCAACCTGTCCTTCCCACCCCCCTACTCCTCTAGTGTTTAAAGAATGTCCTCTTCCCCCCCCCCCCCTTTTTTTTTTTTTGGTGACCTTGACCTCTTTGATGGCAGAGTGTAGGCGAAGGGTATGTGGGACCTTGCTGACAAATTTGATATGGAATAGCTTGAGACTGCAGCGACCCATCGCTAATTCCATTGCCAAGAACTAAAGCATGCTTGCTGCATTGTTTTTAGTAGTTCATTTCCTCTACACAGTAGGCGACATTCAGTTTGTAAGATCTATTTGTGTTTTTTGTGTGTTTTCAGGATGGAGGAGAGGTATGACCTTGGTTTTTCACTGTTCACGCAATAGCTTTTTCTCCCCATCCTACTGCATTGTACTCCATCCTCCCCCCTTCCCTCATGCTCCTTAAAAAGGGGGAAAAAAGCTCTGGGCGATCTTCTTTTTTTTTTGCTTTGGTAGGGCCCTCTTCCGACCCCTGTCCCTTCCCTGTTCTTTCCTTTCTGCCTTCCCCCATTTCTTTTTTGAGGTAATGAAGGAGCTGAAAAGGTTCAGTGACAGAGTGGGGAAAGGGAAGACAAGAGCCTGTATCTCGTGTGACGCCAAATGGGACATGGTCAGTGACCTTGAAAGGGCAGCCACGTTGCCATGGCAGTTATAGTGCTGACAAGACATTGTCTGCATATTTAACAATCTGATTCATGTGTGCAGTCCTGTCAACAGAATGTTGTCTACTTCCAACTTCAGTGCTTAGGTCTGCATTACGTTACCATTGCTGCGGGGCTCTCTCATTTCAGCCAAATACTAGATTTCAGAGAAATGTTACAGTGAGAAACTGGGGGGGGGGAAAAAAGGCCATTGAAAATAGAATTTCAATGAGGACACAAAAAAAACAAAACAAAACAAAACAAATAAAAAAAATTGAAGTGACATGATGATCATGAGATCTTGTGTTACTGTCTTTGGGAGAGTGGGCTGTCACCATTTGTCTGCCTGGTTAAAGGAAAAATGATATTACATCTGATTTCATGTGCTGGCAAGATGCTGAAAATTTGAGGGATGGAGTAAAGCTGTAAGAAATCAAGTGGTCCTGGTCTTGGTGGGACTGTAAAGGGGACTTTTTCTTTCTTTCTGCGTACGCAGGCTGATACTTTTGCGGACACTGCCTGTATAGACAGGCAGAGGGAGTTTTGTGTGTAAAGGGGATAACACACATCTCCATGCTCAAATTTGTATTGCGATTGCATCATTCTGTAAGTATGCTTCATGTTTTGTTCAGGGGGGGAGGGGAGGGGCAGGGAACACAATGATCTGGGAGCAGAGAGGGGAGGGAGGGAGGCATGCTCCTTCTCCCCACATACAACTTAAGGGATTTTTGCTTTTCCTCATGAGATGAGACTGCATGAAGACAGTAAATGATTAAGGGCAGTTTCATAAACAAAGATCAGAAGCTTCTGATGCTTGAACTTTGTCATTTCAATAGACTTGGGAAGTTCAGATTCCCGATCAAAGCAAGCAATGTTGTGGGAGGACCACAGCCTCATGGAATCAATGGTGTTGATCTCAAAATGGTCATGGATGGTTTCATTCAGAGTATTTTTTTAATGCATGGTTTTTGTAGCAGTATGGTACAATACCTATGGTAGTGGGGATGTGAGGGAGTTGACTCGGTTATCAGGGTGCATAGGGGCACAGGGGCATTCCAGAAGATGGGATTTCAACTTCTTTATTAGGATTCTGCCGTCTGTGTAGTGAATGAAAATGTGCTGCAAGAGGAGGTTTTCTTGTGGTTGCCATTGTGAAAGGGGCGTGTCCTGACACTGTAATCGTCACTCTATTAACCCGACACAGTTCTCACAGATTTGAGTGTCTGTGACTGATAACTCAACAGCAACACTGTGATTTTGACAGAAAGACACTCCCAGAGGTATCCTCCTCGCAAACTTTGTGCTTACGACAGAAGTATAGTGTGTTTGGCAGTGTGTTTTTATTGGCATGCCAGAACCAAGTGGAATGGCTAAGCTTGGAATATTTTGCAGATGGCACCCTCATACTAATGAATTCGATGAAAATGAAAGTTCTAACCACAGTGGTGTGTGGTGTAGGTGATGGTCCTTGCTGAAGTTCTGATCAGATGTGGTTTACAGGACTAGCGCTAGTAGTTTGGTGCGAGTCACTGTTGATGCAGTGTGTCAGGATGTGTAGCAACATTTCAACCATGTCATTGGTGTTTGTTCAGTTGGTATGGGATGCTGATTTCTCACTTCCTGTATAGGGATATGTTGTTAGCATGTAACAGTCTTCAGGCTTTTAGGCTTTGCAACATGGGTCAGGTGATTTCATGTGGAAAGTGCAGCAAACAGAAAGTGTTCATGTTGTTGTCCACCTGAAGGTAAGCAGTGTTCACCTGCACACCACTCTGCTGGGCTCTCATTGGGAGTGTGAAGAGTCTTTGACCTCTAAGACAGCTACGCTGGTTGTGAACATTATGAGTGGCACAGGTCTCAGAATGTGAAGGTAAAAGATAGGAATGTTGCTGAAGAAAAAAAAAAAAGACAAAGGTTCTGAATGTCTTGTTGAAAAAACAAGGTGTGTATTTGCTGAAAAGTTACCATGCTGTCACATCTTGTGCACTGTGTGGTCCATGACATACTGTTCCCTGGCATGCTGCCCTTTGCTTCCCATGGGCCATGTACTGCTCCCTTTCCTGGCCATTTCCCAGGCATGGCTTTCTTGTTTGTTATCTTTCGCCCTTGGTTTCTGTACTACTTGCTTCAACGTTTGTTGATTGTGTTTGATTTCTGAACCCCAGTGTGCACAAGGAATGCATGCCGCATTTGTTGTCCCCCTTGACTGGTTTTCGCTGTTGAACGTCTTTGCTTTTGTACTCAGAGAAGGTGCATGCGTGCGTGTGTGTGTGTGTGTGTGTGTGTGTGTGTGTGTGTGTGTGTGTGTGTGTGTGTGTGTGTGTGTGTGTGTGTGTGTGTGTGTTTTGCATATGACAGGATGAAGAGGTGTTTGTTGTTTTCTTTTTTTTAAGTATCAAGAGTTTTAAGATGCAGGTGTGTGTTTATTTTTAAATTGCCCTTCGATAGTTTAATTTTTATTCGTTTGCTTTGCTTTGTGTTTTTGTCTGTGTCTTATGTTTGTCTATTGTTGAAACATAGAACGCAGCATGATTCATCTCAAGTAAAAGTGACTGTCTGTCAGTAGATGTAAAGTGTGACAGCCAAAACGGTCATTGGATACATGTAGAAGGATTACATCTTGTCTTTTTCATTTTTATTGTTTACTTTTTGTTTGTTAGGTTCCTTATAAAGTATGACATCCAAATTGTGCTTCTGAGACAGAGATTACATCTGATTAGAATTACTATTTTTGTTTTTTTTAAACCTGATTTGATATGAAGAGTGACTTTCAAATTCATTTTTGAGATACATGCCAAGGGATTACCCTCCACCTCTTCTTCCGTATTTGTTTCTTTTTTTTTTTTTTCACTTATTTGTCATAGAATGTGACATCCATAATAGTCTTCTGACACCTGTAGAGGGATTACACCTAATTGTTTTTTTTTCTTCTTTTAAGCCTGTTTGATATATAAACCATGACATCCAAAACGGGCTTATCTTTTTTTAAAAATTTTATTGATTTAAAGAGAGAGATCCAAACTTTTCTTCAGATACATGTAAGAGAGAACAGACGTAAACATTGTTTAACCTTGTCCACATCAAGTCTGTGGGTGACATTGAAATGACTGCTGTCTGTCAAGCATTGTGATCAAAGCGAGAGAGAGAGAGATGCTAGTGATGGTAGGGGTGCATGATGAAGAGTATGGGGTGAAAGGATGGTAGGGTGGAGATTAGGATGGTCATTTCTCACGCAGCTTCTTTTTTGGGGGGGGGGAGGGGGGTGGGGGTGGGGGAGTAGGTAGGACGATAGTCTGGCTAGACTTGGGGGAAATTGTCAGGTCTGTGTCATAGTTTGTACAAGCGGAGTCTGCCTGAGGCCTGTGGAGCATTACATCTCTTGTTGCTGGTTGCTTGATTTCTCATCTGCAGCTAAATGAAGCCAGTAGAGTGTTCACTCTTCAGATGCTGGTTTGTATGGAAGGGTTCATGTCTCATCTGCAGGTAAATGAGGCCAGTGAAGTATTAACTCTTTCGGTCCCGTTTTGTGTGGAGGGCTTCATGCACATCTGCTGCTAATTAAGGCCGATGAGGCATCGACTTTTTTGGTGCTAGTTTTTTTTTTTTTTTTTGATGGCTTCATGTCTCGTCCACTGCTAAATGAGGTCACTGGAGCATTAACTTTTTTGGTGCTGGTTTGTATGGAGGACTTCCTGTCTCATCTCCTGTTAATCGAGGTTGAAGGGGTATATTAACTTTTGGCACTAGTTTGTGTGGAAACCTTCGTGTCTCATCCCTCGCTAAATGAGAGGTTGAAGGGGTATTAACTCTTTTGGCACTAGTTTGTGTGGAAACCTTTGTGTCTCATCCCTCGCTAAATGAGGCTAGTGGAGTGTCAACACCTTTGGTGCTGGTTTGCACGAAGACTTCATGTCTTATTCCTAAGTAAATGAGACCAGTGGAGCATAACGCTTTTTTTTTTTTAGCTGATGTGGATGGAAGGCTTCTTGTCTCACTCCCCACTAAATGAGGCCAGTTGAACATTAACTCTTTTTGATGCTGGTTTATGTAGAGGGCTTTATGTCTCATTTCCAGCTGCAGCTGCTTGATGCCAGTGGAGTATTAGCTGTTTTGAATGACATTTTTGTGTGGATGGTTTTGTCTCATCACCAAGTAAATGAGCCTGTGGAGCTTTAACTTTTTTGATGCTTGTTTTTGTTTGTTTGTTAATGGATGACTTCATGTCTGATCTCTAGGTGAGTGAAGCCAGTGGAGCATTAACTTTTTTTATGCTGACTTAGTGGATGGTTTAGTGTCTCATTCCCAGCAGATAGTACTTCTTCCTCTTCACAGATCAAAAGCTTGTCATTTCATAGTGATCACTGAGCATGGTGATGGCTGTACATAAGTGATGACTGTGTGTAGTGATGACTGTACATAGGTATGACTCTGATGACAGTTTTACATAGTAATGGGAGCGTATGGTGATGACTGTGCATAATGATGACTGTGTGTGTGGTGATGACTTTATAAAATGATCACTGATTATATTGATGACTGCGCATAGTTGTGACTATATATGGTGACAACTTTATGTAGTAATGAGAATGTATGGTGATGAATGCACATAGTGATGTCTGTACATAGTGGTGGCACTGTAGTGATAGCTGCACATAGTGATGACAGTGTATAGTGATAATTGTGTATGGTAATGACTGTACATAGTGATATCTAACAAAGTGATGATGGTGTATAGTGATACTATGCATGGTGATGACTGTACATAATGATGACTGTGTATAATGGTAACTGTATTGTGATGACTGTACCTAGTAATGACAGTACCTAATGGTGACTTTTGATAGTGATGACTCTATGGTGGTGACTGTACACAATGATGACTGTACATAGTCATCACTCTGTGTGTGATGATTACTGTGTATGGTGATGAGTATTGACCGTGGTGGAGGACCGTCTGATGATGTCATGGCAGTCTCCTGATGCCCCTGTTTCTCTTCCATGGTCATGGCTTTAGACAAAGGGATAGATGGATTGGAACCAAAATATCAGGACAACATGATTGCCCTGATGGGTTTGTGGGCAGGAGGCACCTTGTCTGTGCTGGGTTGTTGCCAGTCTAAAAGTCATTGGTTTCCAGTTGTGGAGGTTGTGGTAAATTATGTCCAGTACATGGATAGCTCATCTAATAAAGATGAAATACCGAGACTGACAAAGTCATCATCAGGAAAACTGAGGGTTTGCTTTTTTCTTTCCAAAGAACAAACAGAAACTTATATTTTTGAATCGGCTTTTATTCAGATTGTTTGTGTGTGTATTACTTTGGATAGAATTACTTGGTTTGTGATGATCAATCTAAGTCTGAATTTGCCCCAGTATTGTGTTTTGATTATCTAGTCATTACCAACATGACATTAGGCTGTTTACAGAAAAGACTGGTTTCTTTGTTGTTTTTATGCAGGAAGCCACTGAGAGTTAGGTTATGATTGTGACAGGGTATGAACACTGTGAGCTCAATAGATTCATGAATTGCATGTGTGTGTGTGTGTGTGTGTGTGTGTGTGTGTGTGTGTAAGAGAGAGAGAGAGAGAGACTATATAAAACAAAGTGTGCCTTGGTACATTGGTACTTTGATCAATATTGTTGCTGCATTTAGTGGTGTCTAATAGGATGGTTAGATTGACCTTAGTTCCTGACACACAGCATTTAGCATGAATGTGTTTCGTTGTTGACACAGCACATGGTAATTATGGATGATGACTGAGAAGAAGAGTTGGCATGTGTGTGCCAGATGATAGGAATGTTTTTTTTTGCTTCATTCAGGGGATAGTCTTTGGATTTTTTTTCAGATGTGCAACACCATCACAGACAATGAGATAAAAACCTTCTGTGAGTAATCTAGATGTCTGTTGCCAGTGTGTCCCCTCATTTTCGCAGTAGTCTCACTATTTGTCATTGTTCTGTCGAAGCACTGGTGTTTGAAGGTGTCAAAATGTAATGTCTGAGTACTTCGTGAAGATCTAGCTTGTTTGCACTTCAATCCTTGGTTGCGTTGTGTGTGTATGTGTGTGTGTGTGTATGTGTGTGTGTGTGCATGCGCACGTGGCCACATATGCAAAGAGCAGAATCAGAAGACCTTAAGCATTTTTTCATCATTGTAGAAGAGCGATAGTTTTAAAACATGGATCATGTTTACAGGCTGTATTTTATTGGACACGTCATCAGTCAACTTTTTTGAGAAAATCTGTAAGATTTTTACCATCTGTTTTGTATTGAATTTTTCTTGATCCTTGGAGTTAAGCGGTAATATTTTGCTTAAAACTCAGGTAAAAACTGAAGAAGTAAAGTTTCATTACATTAATATGCAATACTTTCTTCAGGGGGAAAAAAGACTAGGAAGAAGTGAGTACTGCGCGCGTTATAATTCCAAATAATGTCATCAAATTGATTTTTTGTTTATCTGTGTGATAAAGGAATGGCTCACTGTAAAATTTGGCACTTTTTATGCATGCATGTGATTTTTTATGAGCATGTGAGAGTTGTGTGTGTGTGTGTGTGTGTGTGTGTGTGTGTGTGTGTGTGTGTGTGCCAAGAGTATAACCTAAACTTGCTGTGTTGTTACCAAAGATGTGGATGATATCTTTTGAACAGTTCTCTAATGATTCAGACTTTTGTCACCTTCCAAAGAAGCCAAAGTAAGGCAGGGGCCCAGGCCATACAAGCCCTGTCACAGGATGCAGTGTCCACAGCCAGATGATGCGAGGGTGAAGCAGCTGCTGTGGTTTGCCAACTGGGGCACAAAGTGATTCGTACTTCACATCTAGTCACTGGGTTTTGGCTCCAGTCTCCCTTTCACATCCTGTTCAATATGCCAGGAATAAACTGGTCACAAGTGAGGCTGCAGGCATTTATCGTGGTCAGAGTTGAAAGTGGCCTGTCCACTTCTTATTACGATCTTGAACTTTGAAGGGAAGCATAGCTCCAAGTCAACGAGCGGTTCCATTCTTTAACTTATGATGTCGAGGTCAAGAAACAGTTTCTCAGTCTGGACTGCATTGTACAGTGAGAACGTGCCTGATGTGGGTGTTCACGTCTGTTGTAAACAGGCAACAACAGGTGCTAGTGGAAACAGAGGTCATCATGCATTCAAGAAACATCGTTTGAAGTCTCCTTTGCAAGCCAGGTCTTCAGGGAGAACTCTCACCTCTCTCAGTATCCAAAGAGTGTGTCATTGGGTTATTACAAAGTCATCAGTCTCTTTACCCTTGGAGAGTGTCATTGGGGTGTTAAAAAGTCTCCATTCTCATATTCTTGGAGAGTGTCATTGGGTAAATACAAACACACCAGTCTCAGTATCCTTGGAGTGTGTCATTGAGTTAATACAAAGTCGTTAATCTTAGTATCCTTGGAGTGTGTCATCAGGTTAATACAAAGACACCAGTCTCAGTATCCTTGGAGTGTGTCACTGGGTTATTACAAAGTCACAAATCCCAGTATCCTAGGAGTGTGTCATTAGGTCGTTACAAAGTCACCAATCTCAGTACCATAGGAGTGCGACAACAGGGTGTTAAAAAGTCGCCAATCTCTGTATCCAGGGAGTGTGCCGTTGGGTTGTTACGAAGTCACCAATGTCATTAGCCAAAGTGTTTGTCATTGGGTTGTTACAGAAGTCACTCATTTTTGTATCCTAGAACTGTTTTAAATGGGGTATTGTGAAGTCACCAATCTCAGTACCTTAAGGCTGTATCATTGGGGTGCTACAAAGTCACCAGTCTCACTTTCCTAGCAGTGTGTTACAGGGTTGTGATAAATAAAGCTACATAAAGCTGATGACTGATAGATTATAGAAATCAATATCAGTGGAGATTCCTGAGCACTGAAAAATGTATAGGTCTTGTGAAGCTGAAGAAGATCTTGCTAAGATTGAAGGGGAAAAAAAAAAAAAAGAGCAAGAGAGAGAAATTTGACTCTTGTGTGTCCATGTTGCTACTTGCAGGTCGTAACGCTGCATTTTTACGCATGACGCATGATCCGCTGTCGCAGCTTGGCAGAGGAATATGGGAATGACACCGCCAACAAAGAAGAGCTAAGTATGTGGCTTTGGTGTTAGACTGTGAGTGTTTTTCCCCTTGAACTGAACATATTCAGAAGATCAGTTTCCTCTCTGCAGTGGATTTGCTTTATGAAACTGCTGCTTCAAAACATTAGTTAAGTGGCTGGCCTTAGCAAATTATGATAAGTGGGTACTGGGAGAGAAAAACTTGTGCCTGTGATTGCTCGAAGAGTTCATCAGTTTGATGGAAAATGGGGAAGAAGAATGTACAGCATGCTCATTAGAGAATGGATAGCAACAAGGGAGTTGTCCTGGCCACAGTCTGTGTTTACTGGGATAGATGATGCCCACATTGCTAATGTACTGTACAGGCTGTAGACAAATTGATTGGGATAGATGACACCCACATCGCTGACGTACTTTACAGGCTGTAGACAAATTCATTGGGATAGATGATGCCCAAATCGCTGACGTACTGTACAGGCTGTAGACAAATTCACTGGAATAGATGACATCCACATCGCTGACGTACTGTACAGGCTGTAGACAAATTCACTGGGATAGATGACACCCACATCGCTGATGTACTGTACAGGCTGTAGACAAATTCATTGGGATAGATGACACCCACATCGCTGACGTACTGTACAGGTTGTGGACAAATTTACAGGGATAGATGACACCCACATCGCTGACGTACTGTACAGGCCGTAGACAAATTCATTGGGATAGAAGACACCAACACTTTTGTCATACTGTGCGATCTGTGGACAAATTTACTGGGATAGACGACACCCACATTGCTGACATACCTTACAGTCTGTGGACAAATTTACTGGGATAGATGACACCCACACTGCTGATATACTTTACACTCTGTGTACAAATTTACTGGGATAGATGACATCCACACTGCTGATACACTTTAGAGTCTGTGTACAAATTTACTGGGATAGATGACACCCACACTGCTGACATACTTTACAGTCTGTGGACAAATTTACTGGGATAGATGACACCCCACACTGCTGACATACTTTACATTCTGTGTACAAATTTACTGGGATAGATGACACCCACACGGCTGACATACTTTACAGTCTGTGTACAAATTTACTGGGATAGATGACATCCACACTGCTGACATACTTTACAGTCTGTGGACAAATTTACTGGAATAGATGACACCCACACGGCTGAAGTACTTTACTGTCTGTGGACACATTTACTGGGATAGATGACACCCACACGGCTGAAATAGTTTACAGTCTGTGGACATATTTACTGGGATAGATGACACCCACACGGCTGAAATAGTTTACAGTCTGTGGACACATTTACTGGGACAGATGACACCCACACGGCTAAAATAGTTTACATTCTATGCACACATTTACTGGGATAGATGACACCCACACTGCTGAAATAGTTTACAGTCTGTGGACACATTTACTGGGATAGATGACACCCACACGGCTGAAATACTTTACAGTCTGTGGACACATTTACTGGGACAGATGACGCCCA
Source organism: Conus betulinus (assembly GCA_016801955.1). Lineage (NCBI taxonomy): Eukaryota > Metazoa > Mollusca > Gastropoda > Neogastropoda > Conidae > Conus > Conus betulinus. The sequence continues at coordinate 107,884 of JADBJO010003110.1, forward strand.
CACTGCTGAAATAGTTTACAGTCTGTGGACACATTTACTGGGATAGATGACACCCACACGGCTGACATAGTTTACAGTCTGCAGACACATTTACTGGGATAGATGATACCCACATGGCTGACATACTTTGCAGTCTGTGGAAACATTTACTGGGATCGATGACTCCCACTCGGCTGAAATAGTTTACATTCTGTGTACAAATTTACTGGGCTAGATGATGACACCCACACGGCTGAAATACTTTACAGTCTGTATACATGTTTACTTTGGTAGATCACACCCACACTGCTGACACTCTATAAAGGAAAGACTCACCCTGTTGTGACAGTAAGGTGATAAATAAGTTCATTCATATTTTTCAGTATATACACACTTAGGTTCAGTTGATAATTTTCAGTATCTGCACCTGATGGTTCACTTCATAATTATTAGTCAGTCCACATCTCATCATTCAGTTCATGATTTTCGGTATCTACACACCTAAGTTCAGTTTAAAGTTTTCAATATATGCAGACCTAAATTCAAGTAATAATTTTCACTGTATACACCCTCTAAGTTCTGTTCATAATTTTTAGTATCTACAGACGCAAATTCAGTTAATGATTTTCAGTATTACCCCAACTAAGTGCTGTATTAAGCAATTCCAAAGGATTCCAAGAGAATGGTCCAAGACTGACTGAAAGGAGGCTGCAGCTTGGAGTAGTGGACTCCATGACTGAACCAATGTCGTACACTTTCTCGAAGAATTGTGTCATATCATAGCCAGAGTATACTGTGGTCAAGTGGTTAGAATGTGTGAATGGTATGCTGAAGACCCCAGGGGTTACCATTTTTCAGATCTCATAAGTTTTTTTTTTCATTCTTTTTTCTGTTAAACTTGTTTAAAGTTAGAGATAAGTTATAGGAAGAATTTGAAGTTATTTCAAAGTTAGCTGGCATCCATTGCTTTTCTTTCTACATTGATGTTTGCTCTTTACCCATTTGAATAATCACAGGCAATGTAAAACTAAGGTTTCTGTGGGCACTAGCAGTCTGTGTAGATTTCTAACAGAGATCCAGGGGGAGTGAACCAAGGTTCACAGTCATTCACTGAACGAATTGCCTTGAAAAGTCTGTCCACTGTGACCAGCATTGTACCAGTTGGTAGCCAGCCAGTTCAGATTGTGTGCATCTTGTTTTGTCCAGCCATGCATTTGGAGAGTGAGGAAGGAGATGATGTGCTGTTCTACATTCTGCTGCGAGGGGTGGACCGCTTTTACGAGGAATATAATCGCTACCCTGGCCTGCACAATGATGATGTTGAACCAGACACACCGAAACTGAAGGTATTCTTTTCCTTCTGTTCAGACCTTTCTCCTTGCATGTATATACCGAAGATATACATTAGTGTTCAGTCTGGCAAACTGGAGATGATCTTCTGTTAAGTAGACTGGAGATGGGTTACAATAGAGATTATAATAATCGGGTGTATGCAATAAACAAGAGCACCCATCATCAAAGTACAAGCTGAACATACATAAAAAGTACAAACTGATTGGGTTAGAACAACTCGCAATAAACAAAAATGCACCCTGCATTCACAAGATCACGCCACATCCATGTGTATCACTACCCAGCTGTGTTCTCTCATGCTCCTTCTCTACCTGTCGTCTACCTCTCAACCAGAAAACTGCATTTTGATGAAATAAACACAGGCATCCAAACATATAACAAACATAAAATATGGCACACAGCAGTCACATAGGAAAAGAAAAGTTTTCAGGTTTGATTTAAAAGATGGTAGAGAGGCAGAATATCTGAGTTGAGGGGAGAAACTGTTCAAATAAAAAGGGGCTGATAGACAAATGAACGCTAACTAAAACTTTTCATATAAAAAAGGGGGATGTTGAGACGAGTACTAGAAGGATGAAATTCACAGAGATAAATCCTTTTTTGTTTACTGATTTTGAATTTCAGATTGTGCATAGTAACTGTGTGCGTATCTAGTCATTTCTTGTAGACCTGATAAAATACATTGAATTTAGTGGAATATAGTAGCCAGAGTATTGTAGAGTTGTGTGCGACTCTCAACCCATGTCCCTGAACTATTTTTCAGGCCTGTTTGAGCAAGCTGCTGCATGACTGGGGCCTATCTGGCAGCGTGAAAGATGACTATGTGCATGAGATGTAAGTTGGTTTGGTGTTAGTCTGAAACAAGCCTGTCTGGCAGCATGACAGATGATGACTGTGCATGAGATGTAAGTTTAATTGATTAGTGTGAAAGGACCGTGGATGTCTTGGAGATGGAGTGGTTTTCTTATGGAAGTTGATGACGTGCATGATACTTCTTATGCTACTGCAGAGAACTCAGCAACATACAGTACTGGTAGATTTTAAATGGATCGATGTATGCTGGGCTGCAAATCTTTCCCACAGATCTGGATCACAAAGTTTGAAAAAATATATATTCACACTGGTGAGATTGTGTATGTTACTATCTGGATTGACAAGATTATGTTGTGTACTTTCCTATTCTTGAACATTTTCATCCATCTTTATGTATATTAATTTTGTAAAGGGTGAGTGAAAAAACAAATATGTTGCAAAATGAATTGCTGGAAGATATCTCATCATCTAGTCAATAGGAGATGCAAAACTGTTGTGGTTTATGATCCTGCAACCAGCTCTGACAGCCAAGATGACAGTAGGCACAGAAAATACAGAGCATTCCATATCACCAAGAGCACATGACCCATGAGAATGATGTGTGCAACCGCTGATATGATCAACCGCAGCTACAATCAACTTTTTTGAACCAACACATCGGTTTGAGACACATGGGTTGGTGAACAATGAAACGTTGTCCTCAAATGCTGTGGGTGAAGCGACGTGCGTAGTCACTTTCAGTCATGACAACAAATAACAGAACAAAATGGTGCTAAACCCACACTAGTACTGCTGTAAAGAAATGCCTGTGACTGGAACAAAAGAAATCACATGGGTGAATCGCCAATATCAACACACACACATAAACAGACATTATGGCAGTTCCCCTGCCCTCGGGTAAAAGGCTAAAGTCATAGAACAAGAGGGAAACATTTGGAAATCATAGCCCCATCAAATCAGTCCTCCTTCTTCAGCTTTTACCATATATGGCAAGACATTCAAATGAGGCAATGCCATATCAATGGAAAGATTCAGATCAGCCACCAACCCATTGGTCTGTCTGTTGGCTAAGCCTTCCATCTGTGGCTAATATATGTGTCATATAGCAAAGAGATGAATCACTTCTATAGTCAGCCAGTAACTTGTTTTTCTCTACTGATCACAAAGACAAGTTGATTTCATTCACAAAGTTCTTTTGCTGATCATCCTACTTTTTTTTTTACTATATGTTACATAAGTAGAGTACAAAACGTAAATGATAATTGTATGATAGCAAAATATTAAAACAAATCTTGGACAGACACCATGATTTCCTAACATGATCCGAAAGTTCACTGAACGTTTTGATGAGCGATGAAGAAATCGAAAAGATGATCCATTTCAACTGTTGGTGACATTTCCCTGCTTAAACAAGAGTAGTCCACATTTGAAAGTTGAAGTCAATCTTGTGAATATTATAATGGTGTATGGTTGTTGGTTGAAATTGTATCTTTCTGTGTGCTTGTCTCAGGTGTCGCTATGGAGCAGCAGAAATCCACTCCATTGCATCCTACATGGGGGGAGTAGGGGCACAGGAGGCGATCAAGGTGCTGACGGCCCAGTTTGTGCCCATTAACAACACCTACCTCTACAATGGCTCCACCCAGACCTCCACCACAGTTGTCTTGTGATCACATTCCACCACCCCACACCCTCTCTTCCATGTAGTCAGCCCACCTCGCACATTACAGCTGTGCAGGCACTGTCTGTCGAGCTGAGAGACCAGAAGAGAGGCGTGTGCTTGTTTAAGTGTGCGTGTGTCTGTGAGTGTGCATGCTCGTGCTTACGCATATTTTGTTCTCTGTGTGTGTGTGGTGCAATTCTGAGAATGTATAAACTGCAAACAGTTTTTTTAAATGTTTTTTTTTTTTTTTCTTTAGTATAGAGGTTCCTGTTGGGACAGTAATTAGAGAGTGCTTTTTGTCTCTTTACCTCCAACTTTGCAAGGTAGAAAAGGCAACATACAATCCATAGTTTTGAAGCTTGGAAGAAGACTTACTGGTGTTGAGTGATGAAGGAAAGGTGGTGTTCATTGGCCTACTCAGGAAGAAACAACTCCAAAGCAAGGCATGAACGAGAGGTGAACTGATTGGCGGCTGGGTGGGAGGGTGAGGGTGAAGGAGGGGAGGGGTTCTGAAGCCCTGCCTCTTTCTTCCTGTCCTTATCCCCACACCACGCCACCCTTAGATCTGACAGTTCCTTAAACACTTCATCTGTTGAAAAAAAACAAGGGGGGGGGGGGGGGGGGGGGTCACAGAAGCTTGTTGTTTTCTTAATCAATGTGTTCCATCCACTTAGCTGTTTTGGCACCACAAGACTCTTATGGCAAACAGTATTTGCTTCTCTTATGGCAAACATTATTTGGTTATCTCCCCCTCTTTCCCCCAACCCCCTTTCCTTTAGATGGATTTAAGTAGTTTATTTTGAAGTATGTGGTATATGTATTTGTGTGGTTTTAGAATATGTGATTTATGTTATTAAATGGTTGTGGAGAATGTAGGTAATGTAATGAAGGCATTATGGATTATCTATGGTTTATGTCACCAAGTGATTTGGAGTGTGTGTGATGTATGTGATTAAATAGTTTGGAGGTATAGTTTATGTAATGGGGTGGTTTGGGAGTGTGTGCATGCTTACACAATGGTTTTGTCAGTTTGATGCCATGCCAGGAAGTGTGGTGTGCTTAGAATCCAAGCAGTCTTCAGCAGTGAGGGTTAGGAAGTGTGGTGTTCTCAGAATCCAAGCAGTCTTCAGCAGTCAAGGTTAGGAAATATGGTGTGCTTACAATCCAAGCAGTCTTCAGCAGTCCGGATTAGGAAGTCAGGTGTGTTCAGAATCTAGCATCAAACCCAAACTTGTATTGACAAGTCGAGAAGAAAAGGCCAAGAGAAAAGTGTCATTATTGTGTATGAAGTGTGCGTGTGTGTGTGTGTGTGTGTGTGCGCGCGCGTGTGTGTGCAGTGTGTGTGTGTGTGGATTGTGTTTGTATGTGAACTGTAGTGTTTGTGTGTGTGTGTACTTTCTTCAAAGTACAAAAATATGTTTTTGTTTGAAAGAAAAAGTGTTAATAAAAGAACATTACGCTTCTGCTTGTGAACTATTTATGACTGTATATTAATACCAGCATGGGTGTCAAGATCAGGCACGCTCATAAGCCTCACAGAAAACACTTATGCGATGGTAGCACGATTTCTTTTTCCTTTCCTTTTCTGCTTTGCTGGTTGCACACTACACATGTTCATACAGGCACACATACATGCATGGTTGTCAGAGTGATTTCTTTTAACAACTTCCAATACAACATGAAACACCTGGACTGTCTGGACTATCGCTGTATTTATCTTCCAGTTTATGCTGAGCACTGGAAACATGTATGCACAATCATCTGTTATCACTGAAATGGGTTCATTTAATCAAGAAAACTAAATATATTTGTATTTGTTCCTACAAAAAGATTTGTTCCTATGAGCACATTTCAGTTCATGATACAATTTTCAAGCAATTTTTTTTTCCCTTGCCTTTGGTTAAAATATTTACTGTTAATCTTTGTACTTTGTACCTTCTTTAGAAATGTTTATCGATTTCAAACTAACTGTGGACTCCATTGTCCAAACTGCAAGAACTTAGCATATGTTAAAGTGAAGGGCAATGTTACAGATTGTTCAAGCTGTTGAAAGGGACCCATAAATATGAGCGTGAATTGTGATCTCCCCCGGTGGAAAAACAAAACGAAAAAAAAACCCTACAGAATTCAACTAATTCAAGAAAACTCTGATCAAGTATCCTGTATATGGACACAAGATGACTTTATTCGCATCAATAAATCATGTTTTCTCTCTACTTATAAGCATTCAAAGGCATGAACAAATCTTACATCAACATAACAAAGCACAGAACATAACTTTGAAGAGAAAGACACTCAAGGAGTTGTCAAAAAGACGTCGAGATCAGTGATTCCTGCTCCTAGCTGATACCACGTTTTTGCTTCGTGATTTCGACAGAGAAAGAATTCTGCTAAACATCATGCAACACTAATACCCCCTCCCCCTGCTACCCTCATCCTTTAAGAAAAACAAGAAGGAAAAAATTGGTATTGTAGCAAAGCAGGTTTTCTATATTGCTATCCTGGTTTGCAACTGGACTATGTGCAGAGTGACCAAATATTTCTTCTGAAAAATTGTCACAAGCAGTTTGGGGCAGCCGCAATTTTTTTTTTCAAGTTGCATGGAAAGGACCATGTTGGAGTCGACTTTCAGTACAATGATGTGGCGAGTGTACACCCCCAGTTTACCATCATCATGTATGCAACTTTCAGGACTACTTAGCCACAGCAGAGTGTGTTGACCCCGAAGTCTCCATCTCCATGGATGCGGAAGAGAAATGGGATGCCTGGTCATTAGGACAGCAGGGGTTGCTGAGCCACAGAATTCCACGAGTTGCGTCTTTTCCCAGGATCTTTGAGATGATGATGGAATGGAAGTCCGTCCATTGAATTCATTACATTATGAAGATGCTGCTATGAAGGTCCATGTAATTAATGAGATAATGTTATGGAGATCTATGTGATAAATGAAGAGATGAAGATGCCATGGAGGTCCATTTGACTGATGAGATGATGAAGACGATGCTATAGAAGTCCATGTGATGAATAAGGAGGTGAAAATGATAATATGGGGGTTCATTTGATCAATGAGGACGATGAAGGCAATGCTACGGAAGTCCATGTGATCAGTGATGATGGAAGCTGATGCTATGGTGGTCCATTTCGGTCTGAGGGTAAACGACAAACCTGTATTCTACACTTCCTATTATTCTGTGGCCTTCCTGAGTCACTCAGCACACTGAACTAATGGCCATGACGGTGATGTCCCCTGTGATTGGAAGGTGGTATGAATCCATCAGTGATATGCTATGGTAAGGTTCCAACCTGATACTGTCCTGTCTGTCATCTATCATAGGACCACTGCCCTGCAGTGCTTTGCTGTCCCGTCCGTCTCTTTCATCCACTGAGAAAAAGTTTACACTCAAGTCTGTTGCTTTGTCTTTGTGTCTGCAACATAATACCAACACTGCTCAAACCATTAGTGAAAAGATGGCATGTGATCCAAAGTCGACCCATTGAATACTGGTACTGTCATGCTCAGAGGGCAATCTGGGAATGATTTTGAGGCCATGGACTGGAATATGAGTTGAGGTTTTATTTCAGTGAAGACACTGACCATGGCAAAGATCTGTGTTCTCCCATTAGCCCCTTTTCTAGTTCTGAAAAGACAGGGTTCTCCAGCATTGTAAAATCACCTGGTGTGCCATGAAGCTCACACCACAGAACAACACCTGATTGGACTTGAAGGTCAGCAGCATGTAAGACCACCTGAAGGTCAGCATATAAGAACACATGCAGCTCAGCTTGTGAAAACACTTGGGTCAGCCTCGAAGCCCAGCATAACCAATTTCGTTTTCAAATATAGACGACCTGATCTACTGGTTTGCCCTGAACTCACAGACATGTTGATACTGGTTCTCTGCTTTTTGTATGCTGAAGCTAAACTGCTTGAAAGTTTGCAGTGTTTGCCAGTAGCCCTTGAATATCACGCTGAATGTCTACTGGCCTGATGCCTGTCTGTGGAAAGGTTGGAGTGGGAACTAGTGTGATGAGCCTGCACCGCATGAGCTTATGACCATTTTCTTCAATCATTGTAATGGGTTTTAGTCCATGCGTTTTAGTCCATGTTGTTTTTTTTTTTTTTTTTTTTTTTTTTTTTTTTTTTTTTGTAAATTTAATCTGGGACTCAGAAACCAAGTGGAATAGCTGGTAGTCCCAGCATGGCTTTGTTTAGACTTATCTGCTGTTTAGGATATTTAATAGTTAAGCTACTATGCCTTGAATTGCTTTTTTGTTGTCCATGGGTCGCCAACATCATAATGGTCTTCTCCACCTGTGTGATGGATTGGGTTATCTCCCATGCCTACACAGAATCTAAAGTTTCAACTCGGTAACTATCCTCCTGTTTGATGGGCTGGGTTATCTCCCATGACTATATGGAATCTAGAGTCGCAACACTATAACTGTCTTCCTGTTAGATGGGCTGGATTATCTCTGATGACAATATGGAATCTAGAGTCTCAACATAACTGTCTTCCTGTGAGATTGCTGGGTTATCTCCCATGACAACGTGGAATCCAGAGTCACAACACCAACAGTCTTCCTGTGAGATGGGCTGGGTTATCTCCCATGACATTATGGAATCTAGAGTCACAACACTGTAACTGTCTTCTTGTGTGATGGGCTGGGTTATCTCCCATAACAGTATGGAATCTTGAATCAACGACACTATAACAGTCTTCTTATATGATGGACTTGGTTATCTCCCATGATCATATGGAAAGTAGAGTAACCAATTCTATATATCCTCTTCCCTGTGTGGTGGGTTTGGTTATTTTCCATCACCATATTGAATCTAGAGACACCAACGCTATAACTGTCTTCCCATGTGATGTGATGGGCTAGACTATCTTCCATGATGCCAGGAACTGTGCCCAACTTCTTGGTCATTTGATATGTGTTTGATGGCTCTGTTTAAGTCAAATTTACTTGCAAGTCTAGGAGAACCTGGTTGATATTTGTGTTAAAGTGTGTGTGTGTGTGTGTGTGTGTGCATGAAAATAACTACATGAAACAATAAGAAAAAACTATTTTGAATAGTTGTTAATTACATGGAGGAAGTCTCTTCCAATTGTCTGCCTGGTTTTGACGACGTCGCACCAGCCAGTATGACACATGACGATATGGAATCTAGAATCACCAACACAGTAACTGCCATCATAATTTTCAGCTCAAATGTAACTGTCTGACAGCTCCTCTGGATGGTTTTTGTTTGAAATCATGCGCAGATGACACCCTGACTGTTGCATACACTGACGAGGGGAACAAATGAAGCTGCAGACCAGGAAGGGAGGCAAACAGACCATTCTTGCAACCGAGGCCAACAAAAGAGATGGGTGACGTTCCATCCTACACCAGCTCTGACCCCAACATCCACAACACTGATCCTCCCACCTGTGAGGTAAAACCACACTTCAGTTGAGGAATATGACAACGATCAGAAGTCTGCTACTTTTCATACTGCGTAACATGTTTGAATATTTGCAATGTTAGTTCTCCGACACCATGTTAATGTAGGTAACACAGCCACTGACATGTCATCTGGTGAAAAAAGAAAATCTTGACTTAAAGTGAGCTGTGACTTGTGCCGATACTGCTGGATTCAAAGTTCAAAACTAGCAGCTCAGACCTGAAACATAGTCGACCTAATTGGGGGTGGTAAGGATAGAATTCTCATCACAGTTCACATTAGTTTCCAAGAGGACTCTACCCCCCCCCCCCCCCCCCCCCACCCCCCAAAAAAAAAATAAACAAAAAAAAAGAACTCTCCATGAATCAACGACAGCCCTCTAGAAGCTCCAGACAAACTTCAGTTTGCCATCTTTGGGCACAAACTGGCTGGTAAAGTCCAGCGTATAGCCTGGGGTGACGGCACAAGGGCTGCAGGTGAGATAGACGGCCTGACGACTGTACATGTCCACTCCACTGGCTCTCCCATGACCGGGGACGAAGGGGTCCCGTGCTGATCGTCTGACCGTCTCCAAAGTGATACTCGCACCAAAGGGCCACACCATTGACCTCCCCCTCCCTGTGAACACAGTGTATTGTTAAAGGTTATAATCTCCCCCTCCAGGATGACACATGTATTGTGTAAATAGTTATCATCCCCCCCACCCTTCCTGTCAACACTGTATTGTGTCATTGGTTATGATCTCTCCCTCCCTGTCAACACAGTGCACTGTGTCAATGATTATAATCTCCCCCTCTCTGTCAACACAGCATATTGTGTGACTGGTTATCACATCCCACCTGCCCTCCCTTTGAACACTGTGTATTGTGTCATTGGTTAAATCTCGCAGTCCCAACATAGTGGTGCACTCCAGGGGGAGAGTTCATTAATGCCAGCTCTGTGACTAAGCAATCATTGTCATCATTAGGGGGCTTAGTAGGTAGTATCCTGCGTATGTTGGATCAGAACAGGCACCACCAAATGCCACCGAAGAGACTCTATAGCAGTGCAGTGTTTCGTTTCCTCTTGATAGCTTGACATTGACTGTTCCCTGTGGACTGCCATGCCAAAGCTGCGGCAGGCCAGGTCTAGCAATGGCAATGGATGGGGGGTGTTGGAATGAGCGGCATGGATGCATGCCACTCAGGTGGCAAAGAGGATGGGACAGCAAAAGAAAAAAGCAAACAAACAAAAACCCCTCACTGTCCCTGTCAAAACAGTGTATTGTATCACTGGTAATCATCTCCCCCTTCCCTTTCTGATTCTTCCCTTCAATACATCTAGGGTCACAGATAACAAATGTTTTAACCTCCTGGCATAAGTTTTTTTCCCTGACAAGATTTTTCTTAGTTGTAAGATCTAAAGTTTCCAGCCTCAATATTTTTGTATGTTCTAGCCTGCAAATCACTGTTCGCATATCACATATCACAAATATATATGAATCTCTGCAATAATGAAATCTGGCAGCGGATAACACAGAAGACTACATTTTATTATGTGCACCACATTTTGTTTGAAATGAAATGTGCCACTTCAATATATCTCCTATTTTCAGGAGACAATCATGATTACAACAGAAAAAAAGCTGCACAGCAGCACTTTTGACAATACTGGCCCACTGGATGTCCAGTAATATATCCCAGCTGTTATCCATCGTCACACACATTACTAGTCACTTAACTCTTGTTCTGCCACCACTGTTTATGTCATTACTTCTGTGAAGGTTTAGAGTACACTGTGGATTTTTCTTGAGTATACCCTGCCCGCTAAGTGTCACTGTTTAGAATCACTATCACCATTGTCACCACAAAATACAGGTATGCATTTTGTGAACTGAAAAACTAAACTGGACAAACTGACATGTGAACCATGATCTGGCCCTGATAGAAGCAGAAACAGCTATTGTACCCACAGAGAAACACCTGGCAGACACACTAGGAGCCATATAGAATTGTAGAGTGTGATCTAACTACACAGCTGTGTGAGACAGGCTGCCCTCAAATTTGATAAGGTCACCCTCTCTGACAAAAAATTCTACACTCGTGGAGATTTTGCTGTGTGCTTACTTCCCCTCCATCTCACATCTAATGATACAAGCTACACAACTTTCACAGCCACCTCCACTTCTGAATATAGTGTCATTTCATAAAGTAAAAGACAAAAGACAAGGCATATGCGTGACAAGTCAAATGTATAGAAATGACAAGGCATATGCGTGACATGTCAAATGTATAGAAATCCTTCGACCTGGAAGCTGTTGACCAGTAGCATTTCTTATCCTAGTTGACTGGAGGTGGACCGCTGCCAGACCCACGCCTATACACACACACACACATTTGTTGAGCCTGGTCTATGAGATAAGGGTCTAAAGCAGTGCACTCTTCTTGTACTGTAACATCAGTTCATCAATGTAATGTTATGAAAGCTACAAAATAAATCATCATTTTTAATATCATGTTGGTATGATACTGATTTGCAGTTGTTTCACTTTTAAGGTGCTGACCTGTGTTTTTGAACTAATTCTCCAAGTACCTGAAGGGATCAAAGGAATCGTCAAAACTGAAATTGGGAAAATCAGATCAGCAACAGAGAAAGGAAATTGCCTAAGTTTGACTGATTAAAAGAGAACTCTAATTAAAATTGTTGCCTTAATACAAACCAATTGCTTAACTTTTTTTCTTCTAGTTTTTGTTATCATCATTTCTTTTTTTCTTTCTTTTCTATGGACAAAAAGAGAACACCAGTCAACTGATTATTACTCAGGCACTGCCCCACATTGATTTTTTTGACACATAGGAACAGCGTTGCCAACCTAAATGTCATTACCCTAGTGCAGGGCTTTCCTCTCCCTGCCTGATCAAACCACAATCTGCCAAAGTTGTTAAAGACGAGGACCGACATCTGCACAACCCTTGCCCTTTTCCCCCCCCGATCTTCTCTGCATACTGCATACTGCACTACCCTAACCATACACTTTTTTTCTGTCTTCTCTGCAAACCCTCTCCCCCTACTTACTTAATACATTCCTACCCACCCCATCCAAAAAGCACTAGCGTAATAAAGGTGAAATGGCAATGCTGGATACATGGCTGAAAAGTAAATGAAATGATCCAGATACTTGGAGATCACCTTTACCTGCATGTTGACTAAAATTCTGCACACTATACATCAAAGGTCTCCTGGGATCCTTTATGTACAAGGCCTTGCTGTACGTCATGGATCATCTGAGACCCGTGCCTTTTCTGAAGGACTAAAGCCTTGCTGTATGTCACAAGTTTCCATGGACCCATATTTCTACTGATGGAACAACGTCTTGCCGTCATTCTCTCTCTTTTTTTTTTTTTTACTTTTTTTTTTTTTTTCATTGGTACAGACGCGATGCCATGATTTCTTGACAAACTCGTACAATTTCATAGAGATTGCCTAAAGCCGACTCCATTATGAATTGAAAATCATGACTGTGATCATTTAATACGAAAGGCGTATGGCAAAAGTTGAAAATTCTATTCTGTGGGTCAGATAACTGCTTAAAAGCAATAGCAGGAACCCTGCCACAAGAAGCAACATTAGGCTGTCACAAGACAACCTATCAGAAGAGACATCCCACTGCTGCCAAGACATTTCAGTTCAGTGTGTGTGTGTGTGTGTCCACTTGTGTCTGTGTGTGCAAACATGTGAGCATATGACAGTGCATGTGTGTGTGTGTGTGTGTGTGTGTGTGTGTGTGTGCGCGCGTGTGTGCGCGCGCACGCAGATGTGTTTACCACAAATTCGTGTACCTGTAATATCTCAGACAACAAAAACCTATAATTTGAAAAAAAAAATCATAATCTTCATAATCGCAATACTTTCGCTACTTTTGAAGATTTGGAAGAGCCGGCCATTGGAGCGTAAGACTACTTTGTCACCATCTTTGACAAGTAAAAGACGCAAGGCACGCTGGGAAATGTCTTCTTACTGCTTTTGACTGAAACGGTAGCAGATGAAACTTCACGTTTAACAATTTTTCTTTCCTTGATTTTTTTTTTCCTATATTTTTTTAGGGGGGAGGAAGAGGGGGTTGGGGGGAGGCATGTAATTCCCATAATTTCGATTTTTATCCCTAAAAGTTACGGCAAAATTGTAAGGGTAAACAGGTCTAATGTGTGTGTGTGTGTGTGTGTGTGCGTGTGTGTTGGCATGTGTGCGTGTGTGTATATGTGCATGTGTGCACGTGCATGTGTGTGCGCGTGCTTGTGCAAGGGTGTGAAAGCAGGTCTGCAGACAGACTTACACGTCACAGGTGAGATGCATGGGGAGACTGGCAGTATCAGAAGTGCTGGGTTCAAGCTGTCCCGCCTCCATGGAGAACACAGAGATGGGTTGCGACATGGCAACACCAGGGTACTCCCACAGTGGCTGAGGCTCCTCATGCTGGTCCACGATACTGGAGGCATTCTACACAGTCATCAAAGCCATCATGAACATCACAGTGATGATACTAAGAATAGTGATAACACTAATGATCAAACATGATGATGACAATCAATGCTATATACTGTAAAACACCAGTTGCCATGAGGTGATGTTGAGCATGACGAGCAGCAAACCTGGAATAATATCAGAGGCACTGATTTAATGGGATTTTCACATCTCCAGTGACTCCACCCAGAGTGTTCATGCAGTGGCTCAACACAGGAAGACTGGACCAACTCAGCTAAGCTTCATAACATAACATGACAAAACATGTTGAAGTTGTGAGCTTCCAGATGAATGCACCAACTGAAAAAAACAAGCCTTGATCAGTTGGTCTCCTTCCGGCAGGACAAGAAGAAGCCAACAAACAACAGAAATAAACATAAAGTAGGGGGGAAAAAGAGTGCGAGTGAACAAGTCCTCAATCACTATGGAAACGACTACAAGAAGCTGGGGTTGAGAGCACGGAGAAGGGCAAAAGGACAGATGGGAAAAAAAAGGACAACACTGAAATATGAATATTTGATTCTTCACTGACAGCAATGGGAATCACGGAGATCTGTATTTTAAACAGAACGATTTTGCTTCTGCCAGACTAGAGTCGACTTTTGTCTCCTGGATGAGAACTCCTCAGTAGTCTTGGTTGAGGCTTAGTGCGTAAATGAATGTTGTGTTCATCTGGCAGCTCAGGACTTCAACATTCATTTTAACATTCTGACTTCCGCCTGTGATCATTATGCTTCAAAACTAGTTATTGAAAGTTAATGGATGAATCTCTGAAATGTTGTTCAAGTGCCCTGTCAGCATTACAGGTGTCTGTATCTCCTGGACCTGACTGATGCTGTGATGTACTATGAATGGAAGCATAACGTACAGCCCTGTCCTGTTGTCTCTGACCAGAATGGAAGTCCGTGACATCACCTACATCCTCCTCATTGATCACCCTTCCAATCAAGGTGTCTCATTCTGCGATCCCTCACGTCCTGCTCTGTGGTGACCTCTACAAGTCAAAGCCTGTGATCAGACTGTATCAAAGTCCTTGCTACCAGCATGTTCCCAGGAACTGACCATGGAGGACATAGTGGTTCTCCCTAGAGAGGAACCATCATTCATGCTGGTTGCATTTCAGCAATTACTGTTGACAGTAACTGAGTAAGAGCTTGAGCAGGTGTTGTTCTGTGTATGTTGGATCAGAATGGGTTGAATACCATCCAAATGACTCAGCAGCAAAGCACGAGTGTCTACCTCTGGTGGACTCCTTCATGATGACTTTCTTATGTTCATTGCTCCCTACAGGCAGCCAGCATGGGGTTATGACAGGATGACCCTCACGTTCATTGCTCTCTACCGGCAGCCAATATTCTTCAGTTGTGACAGGACAATCCTGGGTGTGGCTGTGAATGGAGAGACTGGAATGAACAGTGTAGGGCCATTAGCCTGGAGTTTAAGACAGGGAGAGAAAAAATAAAAAAATCACACACATACACAAACGAATAAATAAAAAAAGAAAGTTTCCTTTCCTATCCACTGACACAAACTGAAGGCAATATGTTTAAGGAACAAAGGAATGTCAGATGAAGTTTAACATCAACAGAAATAGGGGCTAGTGTGGTGAAGGGGGGCGAGTGTTGGAACAAGATGACATGGTTAAAACCAGAAAGTTTTATAGAGGGACATAACCTTTTCATATATGCTTGAAAATAATAATAATAATAATAATAATGATTATTTATGGCACTTAATCTTACATCATAAGCCCTAAGTGCTTACAAATACAGAAAAGGTTAAAGAAAACATAAATGAAACCAATAAGAAGATGAAATGGCAATAAGTACCACACACCTGCAAACAAGGGTGCATATTGACACGCACCATGCATACACACACATTGCATTCCCCTCCAGGACTGCTCTTGCTTGCCTGCCAACAGTGTTTCCTTCAACATGGTAGTTCTACACCTGGATTCCTTCAATACTTGCCGACAGTGACCAAACACACACGTACAACTTTCCTATTAAGTTAAATGGCAAAACCTGAATTTCCTTTTTTTTTCCTCTCTTTTTTTTTTTTTTTTTAAATGGGAAATCAGACATTTTCAGTTTGTTTCTTGAGAATGTGATCCTGTTTCTTGAGAATGATCCGACCACGCCTAACTTGTGGCGTTTGGTCGTGGGTGTTGTTCGTGTTTTGTATGTATGGTGCTTGGTGGTTGTGGCGTTGTTTGTGTCCTGTATGCTGGTCCTTGGTGATGGGGTTTCTGTGTCATGATCTTTTTCGTCGTGTGGATCTTGGCTGGTGTGTCTCTTGTCAGCCTTCAGCTTCTTTTCTCTTGGTTGTTGCACTGTCTTCTTCCTTTTCTTCTCTCCTCTCCATACTTTTCTCTTTCTTGTGAGTGGGGTCTTCTTCCTCAGCAAAACCCATCTTTCATACCTTCCTGGTCTCTCTCTTCACTGACTTTTTTATGTTTCTTTTATAATCATTGTTATAACTAATCTTGCTCTCATTATTTTCTTTTTTGTCATCTTGTTTTTTTCAAGCCCTTCTAGTGACATTACTCTGACAAACATTAGTGACATTCCTCTGTTATGACAACCTGCTGACTTTTTTCATTGCCAATACCGACAACCTGCAAAATCCGATCACAGGAGACATCCCACATCCCACTACTGCTGACTGACTTCAGTGGTGTTCTGATGCAACACAGGCAAGACACTACCCACTACACCCCCTTCTAATGATAATCATTGATTTTCATGCAGTCAGCCTGATGAGTGGCCCCCTCCCCACTCCTTCCCCCCTCCCCCTTCCAGGGAGACATCACCAGATCCCTCCACCCACCGTACACTTCTCAACATGTGATGGTCATGGATAATCATATCCTAACCCAGCCCACCTTGTACAGGTCTTTTGAGTCTTTAAGGGCAGCAAAGACTTGCACACCAGCTCATCACACACTTGGATTTGGAAGCCAAAATCAAGATAAACGTCACCACAAGGTTAAATTTCCCTCTGTTTAGACAAAATCCAACCGAACGGCAAATGAAAGTCAGCCTTGCCCATAAATATTAACAGAACTATTGCCCCTCTTCCACCACCCCCTCCCCCCATCCCCCTCCCCAAGACAGATCACCTTGATCATGCTGTCGAAGATGTTGAGCAGCATAAAGCCCCTGACACAGCCCCACAGGTGCTCGTATCTTCCACAGGTTCTGGAAGTGCATGGCCAGGGCATGGACAGTGATGGTGGCGGGCAACACAGCAGTCTCCGGCGCCAGAAGGGGCTGCAGAGTGTGGAGGGTGTAGAAGTAGTGCAGACTGTCCCAGGGCAGAATGCTGGTCTGGAAGAAAGGCTCCCCTATCACCAGGTCCACCTGTTCAGCACAAACCATCTCTTCATTTTCTTTTCATTGACACAACAATACTGGGTTACCATACCCACTGACCACCTGTACAAACAAAAAAAGATGGGGCCTTCTTCGCTGCCTCACCAAAAGAGTTAACTATGAAAACCCATGACACTGCTATTTACTGTGCAGGTCATGGTGCAACACAGATGAAGACACAATTAGAAAGTACACCAGACCTTCTTCACTTGGTTGCCAAACTACCGTGAGAATCTTTCACTTGGCTATTTGCTCTGCAGGTCATAGTACAACAAAGATTATGACGCAAACAAAAAGCCTTCTTCATTGGCGGCATACTAACCATAAAAAACTTACAAGGCTTTTACAGTACAACAGAGATGCTGATACATCTGATCAATAGATTCAAGCTAACTATATTTCCACAGCCCGGAAGTACGATCCTCTTGCAGAACCTAGTCATAATGAGATCAATGGCGAGGCAGAACCAGGTATCCCAAATAGGCTTGAGAACATTCCTGTCAAGGGTCTGTTCTGTTTGGAGGATGCTGGTGGACAAAGGCAAGGTAAGCACCTTCAAGGGCCTGTGATGCTTCAAGCCATGAGGGTGATGCCTTGACTGAGGCACCAGCAGGAAGCTCCTTGGCCTGAAGGGAGGGGGTAGGGGAATGAGAGCACCCCTCCCTCTCCCCATCATCTTTTTGTTGACATAGGAAGCAACAATGATGTTGTCAATGAGGAGATGGACAACCTGGCCTGAGCAAAGCAGGGAGGGACTTTGCTCACTGCCTACAGTTTGAGGACACTGAAGTGCCATGCGGTCTTCTACATATAGCAGCCATGTCCCTGGCCCTGGCAATCCAGGGGCCTATGGATGACCCAGTGTTGTGACTGTTGGGACCAGCAACACTACTGCTCTCTTTGAAGACGCACATGAGATTCGACCAAACAATGTGACCAGGAATATGAATCCTATCATGCTCAGCAGAGTGAATACTGAGCAGGCCACTGTACATAGGAACTGACTTAGCTGTTGAAAGATGAACATGATGAGAAAGCTCTGATGGGAAGTTGACCAGACTCTTATGTACAGTCTGTCCTAAAGCAGGCCCAACATGTCAGAAAACCAACAAAGGGATAGGTGATGTTTCTCCTGATTGGTCATGAACCCCAGCAGAGAGCAGAGCTACAGCAGTCTGAGGCCATACTGGAGGCACAGAGCCTTTGACATGCTAGAATCAGCCAGGTGTACAAGTAAACTTGCACAAAAAATTCAGTGACCTTGAGTCTGACGAGTGACACCATGCCCACATGAAGCAGTCTAAGGACAGACAATCTGGGAACAGCACCAATGTGATTGTTGGATCAGGATGCAAAAATAGGCATCTTTAAAATCCACGGAGGTAGTAAACAGACTCCTTTGACGGTTGTCAGTCTTCAGTTTGAATCTCCAGAGGAACTTGTCGAAGGGGAAGTGGTTCAGATGGGTCAAGAAACTCCTAAGCACTTGGAGAAACAAACAGCTTGGTGTACAAGCATGGGGATGGACAAAGGTACTTTGAAACTGCCCCCTTGAGGAGCGTCCAAGAGCTTTCCAGCTCTATAACACTCTCTTCTTAACGCTGGGCACTTAAGACACAGGGAACCTTTGGAAACGGGGTGTGGAAGAGGGGCAAGGAAGGAGGGAGAAGAGAGCTGGAGAGTGACATCCCCATGGCTCACACCCCTGACCTCCGGTGGGGGGAGGGGAGGGGGAAAGGGGTGCCAAAGGACTTCTTCTCTATCAACAAGTTCCTCTGGAGATTCAAACTGAAGACTGACACCCTGTCACCAGTCAGGGAGGTCCATTGGTTGAGGTGTGTACGTTGCTGACCACAGGTTCAAGACCATCTACAAGACATCTTAGCGTGCATTAGCAACAAAAGTGGTCCTCAAACAGCAAGCAAACTGACTGTGAGCTTGCCTAGGTTTGATATAGTACAGATATGACTGCAAATTCAATTTCTTACATGGATCTGGGTGTTATTTCTTTTGAAAATATATGGTCTGATGACATATTTAGAACAGTCTCAAGTCTCAAGTTGTACTGTCCACTGAATTTCAACTTTTCATTTTTCTTCTCAACCACATTCTTTATGATTCCTTACAGACCTTTCTTTTTCTTTCTTTTTTTTTCTTTTTTTTTAATTAATCATGCATGTTAGAAAAAAACTTTTCTCTATTTCTGCCTTTGTCTCCCTCACTCTCTCTCTCTGTCTCTCAGACACACACACACACATACAGACAGTGAGAGAGACACACACACAAGTACACTCACTTGTGCTTCAAGACATACACACATGCATGCATGTTCAAAGGCTCTCCTTCTCACCCATCACACACACACCCACACCCCCACACACACACACACACACATTCTACACACCACACACATTCCTCCACCCTCTCATCAAAAGCACTTTCACTGTGCATGCTTTAAACTGGCTAACAAACTTAATCTTAAGTGTTCATGCAAACTAAAAACAAGGACAGAAAAGTCACACATGCAACCCCCCCCCCCCCCCAACACCCACACCCACACCCACACAAGTACATGGATCATGATGTGACCTGCAAACCCTGAAAGTCTTCTTTCACAATGTCCTGGGCAGGTTTCTCCAGGAGGATTATCTTCTCTTCCAACTGGTTTTCTCTGATGATTTCTGTGAAGATCTGTGCACTCATCTTATTGCTGTCCAACACAAACACACACACACACCATACACACACACACACACACACACACACACACACAGTGATCAAGTGTGTACTGTTAATGCTGACGGGATGGCAACCGCATGGTTGGAGATATATAATGGACGGGGGGGGGGGGGGGGGGGGGGGGGGAGTGGGTGGGGGATGGAAAGGACAGGAATATAGAAAGTCATCAGGCCATCATCCTGGCACAATGGATAGCTTATACCGTTTACATTTATACATTTGAAATTTAAGCATTGTCCATCCTAAAAAAATAATTTCCATGAAATTTATACAAAGAAATAGACATTACTGAGAACTTTGGATTTTTCAGTCACCATGGGAAACTTGTCCCCTGGCAGCTTAAAATGAGAAGACAAAAAATACAAAAGCAAGAGACAAATTTTCAAAACCAATACTTTGGAACTCGCATGTGATTTGAACTAGTCATTACCAGTTAGCGTAAGAAATTTCTTCTGATTGTTCATTTCATTTCACCGAGTGAACAATGTGTCTGCAGACTATTTACAAAACCACTTTGTGCGTGCATGCGTGTGTGTGCGTGTGAGAGTGAGGATGAGAGAGAGGGAGGGAGGGAGAGAGAGTGTGTGAGAGTGTTTGTGCGTGTTCATGATGGTGCATGTGTACACATGAGCTTGCCACATGCATGTGAATGTGTTTATGTGTATTTAGGACATAGTGTATGGCTGTGTCTTTGTTGTGTTAGTAGTTGTAAGCTTCTGTCAAAATGTGTCACTGTTTGTCAGTGTGTGCAAGTGTGAGTGTGTGTGTGTGCGTGTGTGTGTGTGTGTGTGTGTGTGTGTGTATCACTGTGTGTGTGTGCGTGTGTGTGTGTGTGTGTGTGCACGCGCGCGCGCGTGCGCACGTGTGTCAATGTATCACTGTGCGTGTGTGTGCAGTAGTGTGTGTAACTAAATGGTATGTGTTTTAACAAAATGTGTCACTGTGCATGTGTGCCTGTCTTTAACTTTTTTTCTATGTGTGTGTGTGCAAACTGTGTGTGTGTGTGTGTGTGTGTGTGTGTGTGTGTGTGTGTGTGTGTGTGTGTGTGTGTGTGTGTGTGTGTGTGTGTGTGACAAATGGAGAAATGTGAGCATGTGTGCCTGTCAGATGTGAGAGAGTGAGAGATGAGAGTGAGAGTGTGTGTGTGTGTGTGTGTGGTGAGAGAGAGAGAGAGAGAGAGAGAGAGAGAGAGAGAGAGACAGAGAGACAGACAGACAGACATACAGACAGACACAGAGAAAGAGGCAGACAGACAGACAGGGACAGAGAGATACAGCGATTATGAATATCACTTACATGTGAAGGAAGATTTACTGTTCATCGTACATGCAAACTGCAGCATTTCATTTGCTAAGAGGTGGTTTCTTCAAGCTCTGTTGACAAGTTTTGTGGCACTGCCAGTCCTTGCTTAACCTTCAGTGGCATTTTCCTCCCTGCCTATTACACGGTACAGGAGTGTCAAGTCGATGCTGGCAATAATACTAAGGGATGCTACTCTATTCTTCAAAGAGTTCTGGATCAACTCTTGTTTGTTTCAAATCAAAATTGATGGACGGCTGATCATTCACATCTCACAAATAATCTTTTCCTTTTTTCAAATGACTTCTGATTCGACATGAGATCAAATGAGAGAGAGAAAGACCAATTCCAACTTCAGCAATGTTGTGACAGGTGTGCAACAGCCTGGCACACACGCTTGATAAATTATGCACCATTCGAAAATTTCACACAAAAATGTTGTGGGTGCACTAGCAATCAAAAGCTCTCATTACTCTATGACTAAATGCAAAAAAAAAAAAAGAGAAAAAACCCATTAGGAAAGTCTTGTAACATTTATATCAAGCATTATAGTTCCTTTACCAGTCTTCTTCATTTTTCTCTCACCTTTTTGGCTCCCAGCATGGCTGCCATAATGGGTAGTAAACTGAAGTCGCTGATACACATGCACACTGTTGTACTGCGGATATGCTGCAACCATAATGATCCCACATTGATCTGCTGCTAATGCCCGCTAAAAAACAAAACAAACATACACTACTTCATTGCACGTCCTGAAATCTAACCATACAAAATAAACACTCACTGAGTATTTCACTGCGTATCTTAAAATCTAGCCATCATAAAAAATGTATGTATTTCTCTCTCTCTCTCTCTCTCTCTCTATATATATATATATATATATGTATATATCAAGAATACCACTAAAAGGCCCTAATAAATTCCAAAAGTGCTCAACCCCTTGGGGAGCAACATCTGTTAAAATAGGATAGTAAAAGGAAGTTTTAAAATTCTACAGATCTGTTTCGAGTGCTGGTTCTCTTCAGGATGATTTTGGGTCGCCTACTGCCAGTGCTATATAGCACAATGTCACTGTTTGCAAGTGCAGATTGGCTGCACGTGTTGGCGGTTTTGTGTTGTTTACAGTTCAGGGTGCATTTGCTGACAACGATTTCCATTTGTGCCTGCAGTTGTTTACTATTTCTACTTTAGTATTTAGAGTTGCTAAGTGTGGTTTACATAGTATTAAGCATTTTTCTGTTGAACATAGACTGCATCTTTTTGAAATGTTATTGTACGGTGATGCCCTTTTTACGATTTTTCCAGGATATGTTATAGTTTATTTTTTTTGTCTTTAAGTCTCCAAATGTATTTGCTCAGTTCTGTTTGGTTTTTGTATTTTTCTTTGTTGAATGACTATTTGTGGTTTGCGTATCTAGTTTTGAAGTGGTTTCAGTAATCCCTATATATGTTTCTTTTTCATTTTCTGATGTCACAGTAACTTGGTATACAATGTTGTTAGGCCGTAAAAAAACGCACCTGAACTGTAAACAACATGAAAACCGAACAACACGTGCAGCCAATCCGCACGTGCTAACAGTGAGATTGGGCTATATAGCACTGGCAGTAGGTGACCCAAATCATCCTGAAGAGAGCCAGCACTTGAAACAGATCTGTAGAATTTTAAAACTTCTTTATATATATATAGAGAGAGAGAGAGTGTGTGTGTGTAAATATAAAAAAAAAAATACAAACAAGTTTAAAATGTCCCCAAATTTTTTGTTTAACTGCCTTCGTCAGGCCGTAAAAACTAAATGAAAATGCTCCCACTATCGACTCTCAGTCTTTGAATACACAACACAAAATCATGCAATAGGGATAAAGGCACATTGAAAAAAACATTACGAATACACATTGATACAGTGTACAATACAAAGTACATCACAGGAAAACAGTAAGTGGGGAAAGCGGGGATGGATGGGAAAAGGGGGGGGGGGGGGGGGGGGGAGAGAGTTGGCAACAGCAGGTAAACTACTATGTTCACATTATGCGAACAGATTAATACATCAATAATAATATAAACATGATGTGACAGAGAGACAGAGAGACAGACAGACAGAAAGAGAGATGGGAGCCACAACCTGTCCCTAAATATGTCTCAATGTTTCCTTCTGGCCCTCTATCTAATCTCCCTTGAGGCACACAGCATAACCGAATCAATTGTCGGTCCTTTCTCGTGCACCTTTCCTCCAAACAACATAGAGTTTGGAGCTGCTGTTTGGACAGGTGACTACTTGCACAAAGTCACTGCAGCTGGAAAATATTTTCCTTATACTTACCTGTCCAAACAAGAGCTTGTTTTTGAAAAAGGAGGATGGCGGAAGCCAAGTTTATCAAGCCAATTTCAAGGAGTTGACTCTGGTGTTTTTACCCAATAATCATGACCACTCTCAACAGTTGGTTACCCCTTAAAAGCAGCAGCCGCTTCTGTCACCAATGCACTGAATGGATTAGCTCCTTCTACACAGAAGCACTGTCCACTGAAACGACAGAGATATGGAATAAGTCCCTGCTCCCTGTCATCAACAGTTAAAATCCGTCCTTCCTTCCAACAGTCATGATCTCTTTTCTTTGTGAAATATGCATGCATCATTAAAGGAGGCGAGCCACTAAACAAAAAAGAGGTTTCACTGCCACTGTCAGGTGGGTGTGACCCTGGAAGACCCCAGCAGTAGGCCGCTGCTGAGGACAGAAGATCACATTGGACACATGCAGACAGCCAGTGTCACTGTCAAGCGACCACTACATCACCAATGGAGGAAAATATCACTTGTCACTTTGATATGGGCAGTCATATCATAAGAAATACCATTCATCGACAAGGCAACAGAAAGACAACAAACAGCCATGACCCTGAAATCATACTGCCAAAGGCAAACAGGAGGAAGACAACGAACAGACATGACCCTGAAATCATACTGCCAAAGGCAAACAGGAGGAACACAACAAACAGACATGACCCTAAAGTCATTCTTGTCCCAAGCAATCAAGTCAATAGACATGTCCCTGAAGTCAGCAGCAGCTAGGACACTGTCAGGAACTGCAATGGTCCACCAGGGCACAGCAGAGTGAAGTTCTCGTTTGCTCCATCTGCCCATTGTTAATGAATCTTAAATGTTATTTGATGTCAGCGTCTGGGACAGGATGACAAAGGCGCCCCCCCCACCCCCCCTCCCATTTCACACACACACACACTCACACAAATGCATAGAAAAACTGACATATACACAAACACATACAAAACACACGCATACACATAAATATGCACACACAAATACACACACACACACAAGAACACACACGCTCACAAACACACGCACGCGCACACACACGCGCTTTCTCTCTCTCTGCCACTGACCTTCTTCAAGGCCTGTAAGAACACTGTGTTGTGCCTCTCTTCACTCAGCATACCCAGACGGGATCGACTGATGGCCACATGCAGGCCACACTCACAGACTGGCCTGTCCCCTACGCTGACTTGCCTAAAAAAGGAACAAAACACAATGTGACTGTCACATGCAGGCCACTGAGGGTATGTGGGTGGGGAGATGGGAGGCAACAAGACACACTATTAGGCCCGCTTACCACTAAATGATGATAACAATAACAACAAAAATCCTGTTCTGAAATTATCCACATTTCTACTCCCTGTTCTAAAATATCCACACATTCACTCTGTCCTGAAATATCCACGCATTCACCCTCTGTCCTGAAATTTCCACACATTCACCCTCTGTTCTGAAATTTCCCACACATTCACCCTCTGTCTGAAATTTCCACACATTCACCCTCTGTTCTGAAATTTCCATGTATCTACTCCCTGTCCTGAAATACCCACATGTCACTCTTTATTCTGAAATATTTACACATTCACTCTCTATTCTGAAATATCCACACATTCACTCCCTACTCTGAAATATCCATACATTCTCTCCGTGTTCTGAAATAGACATATGTCACTCTCTATTCTGAAATATTCACACATTCACTCCCTGTTCTGAAATATTCATACATCACTCTCTATTCTGAAATATCCACACGTTCACTCTCTATTCTGAAATATCCACACATTCACTCCCTGTTCTGAAATAGCCATACATTCACTCTCTATTCTGAAATATCCACACATTCACTCCCTGTTCTGAAATAACCATACATTCACTCTCTATTCTGAAATATCCACACATTCACTCCCTGTTTGAAATAGCCATACATTCACTCTCTATTTTGAAATATCCACACATTCACTCCCTACTCTGAAATATCCATACATTCACTCTCTATTCTGAAATATCCACACATTCACTCCCTGTTCTGAAATAACCATACATTCACTCTCTATTCTGAAATATCCACACATTCACTCCCTGTTTGAAATAGCCATAAATTCACTCTCCATTTTGAAATATCCACACACTCACTCCCTGTTCTGAAATAGCCATACATTCACTTCCTGTTCTGAAATATCCACATCTCTACTTTCTGCTCTTGAATAGTCACACATCCACACCTAGTTTTGAAACATCATATGCATACTCCCTGTTCTGAAATATTCACATAACTATTCCTGTGTTTTAAAATATCCATATGTTTATTCCCTGTTCTGAAATATCCAACTGTTTATTCCCTGTTCTGAAATAGCCACATCTTTATTCCCTGTTCTGAAATATCTGAATCTATATTTTGTTCCGAAATATCCACATGCTTATTCCCTGTTCTGAAATATCCACATCTTTATTCCCTGTTCTGAAACATCTGTATCTCTATTCCCTGTCCTGAAATATCCGCACATTCACTCTTATATCTGAATTATCCACGCATTCATTATCTGTTCTGAAATAGCAATAATAATTATAATAATGATACTACTACTACTAATGATAATAATAATAATAATGATAACAATCATCATCATCATCATCCCTGTTCTGAAATTATCCATATTTCTACTCCCTATTCTAAAATATCTACACATCAACTCCCTGTTCTGAAATATCCACATCTTTATTCCCTGTTCTGAAATATCTGCATCTCTATTTCCTGTCCTGAAATATCCACACATTCACTCTCATTTCTGAAATATCCACACATCCACTATCTGTTCTGAAATGATAATAATAATAATAAAGATAATCCCTGCTCTGAAATTATCCATATCTCTACTCCCTGTTCTGAAATATCCGCTCATCCACTTTCTGTCATGAGAAAAAAAAAAAAAATATATATATATATATATATATATATACATATCTCTCTCTCTCTCTCTCTCTCTCTCTATATATATATATATATATATCACTCTGCTCTGAATTATCCCCGCATCTCTATTATCCACCCCTCTCTATTCCCTGTTCTGAAATACCCCCACCCCCCCACTCCCCTGTTCTGATATAACCACAGATCTACTCCATATTCTGCATTATCCATACATTCACTCTATTTGAGAAGTCCACACTTTCCAGTTCAGAAATATCCACGTCTCTACTCCCTGTTCTGAAGTATCCACACATGCACTCTCTGTTCTCTAAATGTCCACACATCCACTCCCTGTTCTGAAATATCCACACATCCACTCCCTGTTCTGAGATATCCACATATCCACTCCCTGTTCACATCCGCCCCCTGTTCACATCCACTCCCTGTTCACATCCGCCCCCTGCTCACCTCCGCCCCCTGCTCACCTCCGCCCCTGCTCACCTCCGCCCCCTGCTCACCTCTGCCCCCTATTCACATCCACCCCCTGTTCACATCCGCCCCCTGTTCACATCCGCCTCCTGTTCACACCACCCCCTGTTCACATCCGCCCCTCTTTCACATCAGCTCCCTGTTCACACCCTGTTCGCATCACTCCCTGCTCATATCAACCCTCTGTTCGCATCCACCCCCTGCTCACATCCTCCCTGTTCACATCCACCCCCTGTTCACATCCACTCCCTATTCACATCCATCACCTGTTCACATCTACTCACTGTTCTGGTAATGCGGTGTCAAACCACAGGCTGTACTCGTCATGGAAACCGATGATGCGAAATGCTTCCCCTTGCTTAACTTGCAGGCGTTGAGAGGGATAGAATATAGCTTGCATCCAATGATCTCGCCACTGTCACACACACACACAAACATGAAGATCAGGGAGCTATTGTTCCCTTGGCCATCTAATAATTTGACAGACAAGATAATCAAAGAGCTGTTGTTCACTTTGCTGTCTCCTAGTCTGACAGAGCACAAGGAATCAAAGAACTGTTGTTCGTTTGGCTGCCTTATTCTCACAGACCATATAGCAATCCAAGAGCAGCTGTTCTTTCTGGCTGTCTGAAAAGTTGCACAGACAACATGGGAATCTTAGATCTGTTGTTCTTTTGGCTGTTTGAGCTGTTCTTTTGGCTGCTTTATATTCTGACAGACAATATGGGAATTAATAAACACATGATTTCTGTTGATCCCATGTCTACCCATGTACTTATCTCCTACAGTACAAATCATGGGACAAAAAAATAAAACCACCACTCAAAAATTGTCAGGAGAAACAGACCAGAAAAAGTATCCAAAAATACGTGTTTGAGATCATACACATCCCAAAACTCCACACAAGATGTCTGATGATGTGTGACTTATCTACACAACACATTTCCATTTCAGGATTTCTGGAGACAAATGGGAGAGAATTCCTTCATGTCTGCAAAGATTTGATTGATAGACACGCACACAAGCAGACAAGCTGCAGGCATCTAGGCATTGCCATTCTGTTTCAACAATTTTAATCTGACCTGGACGGTGAGTCATTTCAGTGGATCACATCTCCAGCAATAAAGAAGGAACGCTTTTATTGCCCTGCCCATGATACAGCAGATTACGTTGTACGTGGCCATCCACATTACACCCCAAGGACAACACACCACTTCTTGTATTTTTTCTTTTTTTTTCAGTTTGGAGTATCATCCTACCTCAAGCTCAACAGCTTTCATGTTGACCATTATCAGTCTCAGGGATGCGTACTATGTGGGTACATTTCATCAATGTCATCAGCCTATGGGAATTACTGTTATGAAGGCTGGTGATGAGATTTTGCAAGCCCGCAAGATTTAAGCATGGTTTTGCACATGGAGCCTTAGTTCACAGGCTCATTCAAAGAATTTTTAGGGAATCGAGTCAGAATCAATGTTAACTCTGAGGGGAAATTCCCCCTCAATTGGATGGCTCTGCTGAGATTTGAACCTGTAACCCCACAATGACTAAGACTGCAAGTCTGACCTCTACCAAAACATCTAACAGCAAGACCACTGGAGACAATGACAACAATCCAGCATGTTCGTCCCAACAATTACACCTGTCCTTTGCTGCTGTTTGTCCTCCATCCAACCATGGTGACAACCATGTAGACCTTTATCCAGGCTGCGAGGGTCATATCACCAGGAGGTGCACATGAAGCTCTACAGGGAAAAGCCTAAACCTCCCTTACTTCTGAAACCCACACACCCTCTACTACAACAGAGCACTGGATGATCCACAATCAGTGAATTGACAACCGCTATATTCTGTTTAAGATCTAGATGTCAATGAAGTGAAAATTATTGTATTACAATCCACAGCCATTGTAACAACCATTGCATGCCGTATCATGATACACAGGCCAGTGAAATGAAAACTCTTACATTGTGTTGAATCATAATCCACAATTCAATGAAATCAAAAAGAACAGCCAGCTCCCAAACACACATGAACTCACTGGTAAGTTGAGGCCCAAGGGATGAGCCCACCTTGGGGCACAGGACAGGATGATCTTTCCCTCAGGGTCCATCTCCAGGTCCCACCAGACAAAGATGGCATCATCCGCCCCCTCCACACCCGCTCCTGCTCACACCCACCCTCTGTTGAGCTGTCGCCTCCTTTTCACATCAGCTCCCTGTTCACACCCTGTTCGCATCCACTCCCTGTTCATATCAACCCTCTGTTCGCATCCACCCCCTGCTCACATCCACTCCCTGTTCACATCCACCCCCTGTTCACATCCACTCCCTATTCACATCCATCACCTGTTCACATCTACTCACTGTTCTGGTAATGCGGTGTCAAACCACAGGCTGTACTCGTCATGGAAACCGATGATGCGAAATGCTTCCCCTTGCTTAACTTGCAGGCGTTGAGAGGGATAGAATATAGCTTGCATCCAATGATCTCGCCACTGTCACACACACACACAAACATGAAGATCAAGGGAGCTATTGTTCCCTTGGCCATCTAATAATTTGACAGACAAGATAATCAAAGAGCTGTTGTTCACTTTGCTGTCTCCTAGTCTGACAGAGCACAAGGGAATCAAAGAACTGTTGTTCGTTTGGCTGCCTTATTCTCACAGACCATATAGCAATCCAAGAGCAGCTGTTCTTCTGGCTGTCTGAAAAGTTGCACAGACAACATGGGAATCTTAGATCTGTTGTTCTTTTGGCTGTTTGAGCTGTTCTTTTGGCTGCTTTATATTCTGACAGACAATATGGGAATCAATAAACACATGATTTCTGTTGATCCCATGTCTACCCATGTACTTATCTCCTACAGTACAAATCATGGGACAAAAAATAAAACCACCACTCAAAATTGTCAGGAGAAACAGACCAGAAAAAGTATAAAATACGTGTTTTGAGATCATACACATCCCAAAACTCCACACAAGATGTCTGATGATGTGTGACTTATCTACACAACACATTTCCATTTCAGGAGTGCTGGAGACAAATGGGAGAGAATTCCCTGTTGCAAAGATTTGATTGATAGACACACGCACAAGCAGACAAGCTGCAGGCATCTAGGCATTGCCATTCTGTCCCAACAATTTTAATCTGACCTGGACGGTGAGTCATTTCAGTGGATCACATCTCCAGCAATAAAGAAGGAACGCTTTTATTGCCCTGCCCATGATACAGCAGATTACGTTGTACGTGGCCATCCACATTACACCCCAAGGACAACACACCACTTCTTGTATATTTTTCTTTTTTCAGTTTGGAGTATCATCCTACCTCAAGCTCAACAGCTTTCATGTTGACCATTATCAGTCTCCACCATGCGTACTATGTGGGTTTTCATCAATGTCATCAGCCTAGGGGAATTACTGTTATGAAGGCTGGTGATGAGATTTTGCAAGCCCGCAAGATTTAAGCATGGTTTTGCACATGGAGCCTTAGTTCACAGGCTCATTCAAAGAATTTTTAGGGAATCGAGTCAGAATCAATGTTAACTCTGAGGGGAAATGCCCCCTCAATTGGATGGCTCTGCTGAGATTTGAACCTGTAACCCCACAATGACTAAGACTGCAAGTCTGACCTCTACCAAAAACATCTAACAGCAAGACCACTGGAGACAATGACAACAATCCAGCATGTTCGTCCCAACAATTACACCTGTCCTTTGCTGCTGTTTGTCCTCCATCCAACCATGGTGACAACCATGTAGACCTTTATCCAGGCTGCGAGGGTCATATCCCAGGAGGTGCACATGAAGCTCTACAGGTCAACAAAGCCTAAACCTCCCTTACTTCTGAAACCCACACACCCTCTACAACAGAGCACTGGATGATCCACAATCAGTGAATTGACAACCGCTATATTCTGTTTTAAGATCTAGATGTCAATGAAGTGAAAATTATTGTATTACAATCCACAGCCATTGTAACAACCATTGCATGCCGTATCATGATACACAGGCCAGTGAAATGAAAACTCTTACATTGTGTTGAATCATAATCCACAATTCAATGAAATCAAAAAGAACAGCCAGCTCCAAACACACATGAACTCACTGGTAAGTTGAGGCCCAAGGGATGAGCCCACCTTGGGGCACAGGACAGGATGATCTTCCCCTCAGGGTCCATCTCCAGGTCCCACCAGACAAAGATGGCATCAACCTGCCCCCTCCACCTCCGCAAGCACAGTGACCTCTGAGCTGTCCCTCTTCTTCAGAGCCCCTCTTTGGCTAAAGTCAAACCTGTCCACACCACCACCAGGTCAACACAGTGCTCCCCCTGTTCCCATGTCCACCTCACCACCATGTCAACACAGTGCTCCCCCCCCTGTTCCCATGTCCACACCACCACCAGGTCAACACATGTGCTCCCCCCTGTTCCCATGTCCACACCACCACCATGTCAACACATGTGCTCCCCCTGTTCCCATGTCCACATCACCACCAGGTCAACACAGTGCTCCCCCCTGTTCCCATGTCCATATCACCACCAGGTCAACACAGTACTCCCCCTGTTCCCATGTCCACCTCACCACAGGTCAACACAGTGCTCCCCCCTGTTCCCATGTCCACACCACCACCATGTCAACATAGTGCTCCCCCCTGTTCCCATGTCCACCTCACCACCATGTCAACACAGTGCTCCCCCCTGTTCCCATGTCCATATCATCACACAGGTCAACACAGTGCTCCCCCTGTTCCCATGTCCATATCACCACCAGGTCAACATAGTGCTCCCCCCTGTTCCCATGTCCCCTCACCTCACCACCAGGTCAACACAGTGCTCCCCCCTGTTCCCATGTCCATATCACACACCAGGTCAACACAGTGCTCCCCCTGTTCCCATGTCCACCTCACCACCAGGTCAACATAGTGCTCCCCCCCTGTTCCCATATCCACCTCACCACCAGGTCAACACAGTGCTCCCCCCTGTTCCCATGTCCATATTACCACCATGTCAACACAGTGCTCCCCCCTGTTCCCATGTCCATATCACCACCAGGTCAACACAGTGCTCCCCCTGTTTCCATGTCCATATCACCACCATGTCAACACAGTGCTCCCCCCTGTTCCCATGTCCATATCACCACCAGGTCAACACAGTGCTCCCCCCTGTTCCCATGTCCACCTCACCACCAGGTCAACACAGTGCTCCCCCCTGTTCCCATGTCCATATTACCACCATGTCAACACAGTGCTCCCCCCTGTTCCCATGTCCATATCACCACCATGTCAACACAGTGCTCCCCCCTGTTCCCATGTCCATATCACCACCAGGTCAACACAGTGCTCCCCCTGTTTCCATGTCCATATCACCACCAGGTCAACACAGTGCTCCCCCTGTTCCCATGTCCACCTCACCACCAGGTCAACACAGTGCTCCCCCCTGTTCCCATGTCCACATCACCACCAGGTCAACATAGTGCTCCCCCCTGTTCCCATGTCCATATCACCACCAGGTCAACACAGTGCTCCCCCCTGTTCCCATGTCCACCTCACCACCAGGTCAACACAGTGCTCCCCCCTGTTCCCATGTCCATATCACCACCAGGTCAACACAGTGCTCCCCCCCTGTTCCCATGTCCATATCACCACCAGGTCAACATAGTGCTCCCCCCTGTTCCCATGTCCACCTCACCACCAGGTCAACACAGTGCTCCCCCTGTTCCCATGTCCATATCACCACCAGGTCAACACAGTGCTCCCCCCTGTTCCCATATCCACCTCACCACCAGGTCAACACAGTGCTCCCCCCTGTTCCCATATCCACACCACCAGGTCAACACAGTGCTCCCCCCTGTTCCCATGTCCATATTACCACCAGGTCAACACAGTGCTCCCCCCTGTTCCCATGTCCATATCACCACCAGGTCACACAGTGCTCCCCCCCCTGTTCCCATGTCCATATCACCACCAGGTCAACACAGTGCTCCCCCCTGTTCCCATATCCACACCACCACCATGTCAACACAGTGCTCCCCCTGTTCCCATGTCCACACCACCCACCAGGTCAACACAGTGCTCCCCCCTGTTCCCATGTCCACCTCACCACCAGGTCAACACAGTGCTCCCCCCCTGTTCCCATGTCCACACCACCACCATGTCAACACAGTGCTTCCCCCTGTTCCCATGTCCACACCACCACCATGTCAACACAGTGCTCCCCCCCTGTTCCCATGTCCATATCACCACCAGGTCAACACTGCTCCCCCCTGTTCCCATGTCCATATCACCACCAGGTCAACACAGTGCTCCCCCCTGTTCCCATGTCCATATCACCACCAGGTCAACATAGTGCTTCCCCCTGTTCCCATGTCCACCTCACCACCAGGTCAACACAGTGCTCCCCCCTGTTCCCATGTCCACCTCACCACCATGTCAACACAGTGCTTCCCCCTGTTCCCATGTCCACACCACCACCATGTCAACACAGTGCTCCCCCCCCCCCCCCTGTTCCCATGTCCATATCACCACCAGGTCAACACAGTGCTCCCCCTGTTCCCATGTCCACCTCACCACCATGTCAACACAGTGCTCCCCCCCTGTTCCCATGTCCACACCACCACCATGTCAACATAGTGCTCCCCCCTGTTCCCATGTCCACCTCACCACCAGGTCAACACAGTGCTCCCCCCTGTTCCCATGTCCACCTCACCACCAGGTCAACACAGTGCTCCCCCCTGTTCCCATGTCCATATCACCACCAGGTCAACACAGTGCTCCCCCCCTGTTCCCATGTCCATATCACCACCAGGTCAACACAGTGCTCCCCCCTGTTCCATGTCCATATCACCACCAGGTCAACACAATGCTCCCCCCCTGTTCCCATGTCCATATCACCACCAGGTCAAACACAGTGCTCCCCCCTGTTCCCATGTCCATATCACCACCAGGTCAACACAATGCTCCCCCCTTTTTCCATGTCCACAAAACCACCAGTTCAACATAGTGGTCCCCCCTTTTTCCATGTCCACAACACCACCAGTTCAACATAGTGGTGCCCCCTTTTTCCATGTCCACAAAACCACCAGTTCAACGCAATGCTCCCTCTTTGCCCATCTCCAAAGCACTGCCAGGTCATGTGTTGCCACTGAAGTGTGAAACAATATGCAAACAATCCTATACAGCCCACACTGCATCCTGAAGCATTGTTTTGCTATTGATTCAGTGGCACCTGGGTTGCTAATTTGTTCATAATCAAAATTAATGAACAATCATCTATCATCAGCACTTACGGTCACACTTGATTCGAGGAAAGTAATGAATTGTAAAGTATTTTTGGCTTGAATCCAACCACATTTATATATGGCTGTCACAAGCACTAAAGCAGTAGCCTAGTTAAGCCGTGTCAAGCGTTTCATAATTACCTACGAAGGAAAGAAATGCATAGTCTACCTAGCCTGGTGAATGTGTGCAATCTGGAACAGAACTGGTGATGGCAGGCAAGCAGATTAGTAAGCAAAAGGTTAAAATGTAAAGATTCATCCCAAAACCAGGTACCTTGTCAAGCAAAGGCTGTTAGACTTTGGTCCTTTGAGTAACACAAACAACACTACTTTGTGTAACATAAGGTTCAATATTCACATTAAAACTATACATGTAATCACAGAGAGTGCACATTTGGATTGTTAACAATAATGCACTTACACACTTCATTGTTCTCTTCAATCTTTTTACGGCTCTCTTTGTTCCCTGTACCTGACGAATGTGTCTGTCATCGAAAACCTACTCCAAACTTTACTGTACTTCCTGTACCCAATGATGTTCGTCTGTTGTCTCCAACCTACCTCAAACTTTTCTATGTTACCTGTACCCAAAGATGTTACCTGTTCCCTTCATCACATCCTAGCTTTATTATGTTCCCTGTGCCTGAAGAAGATGTGTGTCCTCTTCAACCTATGCAAGTAATTCTATGCTCCTTGTACTTGAAGATGTCTGTTCCCTTTAACCTAAGCCTACGCTTTTCTATGTTCCCTGTAACTGCAGATGTTGATTGTCCCTTTCAACCTTCCCACGGCTATGTTCTTTATACCTGAAGATCTTGACAGGTGGACCCACACAGGTGAAGAGAGAGGGGCTGATCTGATCTAACTGTAGATCATGTAAGGAGGGGGCACCCCCACACTGCCCCCAAGCAGTGGGGATCTGGATGGACTTCCCGCTGGCCACTTGTATTGGACACAGTGTGTTCCACCGACGAATGTAGTCAGAGCAGACAGGCTGGATGTACATGTTGGCCGCTCGTGGAACAGTCAGACAGTTCTCCTGTCAAACCACCAAACACAGAAACAATCAGACAGTTTCTCTGCCAAACTATTAATAACAGAAACAGACAATTCTCCTGCCAAACCATCAGCTATAGAAACAGTTTGGGGAGTTTTTATTATACTCCCTGTTTGGCTAGTATACTTACCATGTCAAACAATAGCAGTTAGTCGCTCTGCCAGGCCGAAATTTTTTGTGGCAAATGCAGTCATAAGACAGTCACGTGACGCCCACCACACTTCCACCCCCGGAAGAAGCCGGTGTAAGCTTCCTCTACTCGTTCAGCGAGGTCTGTGCGCAAGGTACCCCCGAGAACCTCGGCACTAGAGGGGAAGGTAGGGCAGGCATTAGAGTCTGACATGGTAAGTATGCTAGCCAAACAGGGAGTATAATAAAAACTCCCCATTCTGGCGTCATATACAGTACCGTGTCAGACCATAGCAGAATTTAAAGGAATCAGAGGAGGGCGAGCGCCGTAGAGGTTCTTGGGGTTAACCAATATGGCTGCATTGGCCGCCACAAAGGAGATCCCTTTAGAACCGTCAGCCCTGGTCATGCAGATATCCCTTAAATAAAAGTTTATACAGGGGTTTTTCCGAACGCCAGTAGGCTGCCTCCAGGAGATGGCGCAAGGGGACAGAGTGCTGGAACGTTGCGGAAGTGGCCAGCGCTCTGACCTCATGGGCCCGGGGAGAAGGGACCGGAAGATCCTTGTATGCCTGTGCGAGAAACAGTCAGGCAGTTCTCCTGTCAAACCATCAACCACAGAAACAGTCAGACAGTTCTCCTGTCAAACAATCAGCCATAGAAAGTCAGACAGTTCTCCTGTCAAACCATCAATCCACAAAAAGTCAGTTCTCCTGTCAAACCATCAACCACAGAAACAGTCAGACAGTTCTCCTGCCAAACCATCAGCTACAGAAACAGTCAGACAGTTCTCCTGCCAAACCATCAGCTACAGAAACAGTCAGACAGTTCTCCTGTCAAACCATCAATCCACAAAAAGTCAGTTCTCCTGTCAAACCATCAACCACAGAAACAGTCAGACAGTTCTCCTGTCAAACCATCAGCTACAGAAACAGTCAGACAGTTCTCCTGTCAAACCATGAATCCACACAAAAACAGTCAGTTCTCCTGTCAAACCATCAACCACAGAAACAGATAGCTCTCCTGCCAAACCATCCACCAGATATGGTAATAGGGAACTATGGAAATTAACTATGTGTATTGCACATGTCTTGAGCATTGTGATTTAGTCATGGCCCAGTGCTTGAGCGAATTACAGGGGTCGAGTACCTTCCTTGACCGTTCCTTATAAAGTACCTAAGACATCCAATGATGAAACCACCAGACACTTGTAGGCCACCTCAAAACCCCTAACTCCTGGGTGGGATCCTCACAGAAACAATCCCCGTAGTATTCTCTGGGCAGGGCTACAGACTAGGACTAAGGGTGTGGCAACCTGAATGCAAACTCCTGTTGAGGTTGGAGGTATCAGTCCAACGGAATCTCTTAACACTATCAACACAACCAGTATACCAGTCTCCATGCAATGACAGCTTTATATGAATATGTTCAGTTCAAAATTCTGTGATTCAAGGGAGC
Source organism: Conus betulinus (assembly GCA_016801955.1). Classification (NCBI taxonomy): domain Eukaryota; kingdom Metazoa; phylum Mollusca; class Gastropoda; order Neogastropoda; family Conidae; genus Conus; species Conus betulinus. Next base: position 144,704 of record JADBJO010003110.1, read on the forward strand.
TAAAGCAGCAAAACACAACACCTACATACCTGTATCCATCTCCATACACTGGAGACACAACTGCTATAACTCGATTTTTTTTTTTTTTTTGAACTTTTTGGTATATATAATAAGCATGGGCCAAGGGGTATAGTGCAGCCAAGTCCCAATCACATTATCTTAAAAATAAACATGGTATAATCAAAATACTTGTACCACAATTCAGCTCACATTACAATGTGTGGGGATACGTAATCAGTTATTTTGTTATCAGTAAAATTTGATTTTCAGACTTATGGCAGTTGTATTTCCGGGCAGCGATACATAATTCATACACATAAGGTTACATGCGCACACATGAGCCTGCAAACACACACACCATACACCATACACACACACAGATACCTGCACACTAAAGAAAACCTAAGATGTACATGTTTAGATCTACTTACTGTAATTAACAAGTTTGGAAAATTAAGAACAATACTGAATATTTGTCACATATGACCCAAGATACGGGTAGTAATCAGCTGATCTTACATTACCTATGATAAAAATAGTTTTTCTATCACAAATTACTTTCAAACCCAATTCATCAGCAAACTTGGGCACAAGCTCATGCTCTCTAAACCATTTTAAGATGTTTCAGAGCAAGATGTTAAATTAGAAGACACTGCCTGATTTGACTGTGTGTGCCGAAGTTTGTAAGAGCTACCACACTGTGGTTGAAGCCCCTGCTATGCTTACATACCACAAGTGCAAAACTGCTCAAGAACTCATCTCATGAACTTTTTTTCAATGTACTATTTTCTAGTTTGTCATATTTGCCCCAAACATGTGTACAAAATACAGCAAAATCCTATGGGTAGACAGGCCTGATCCCATACCCTTGGTCAATTTCATTTTTTTTTTTGTCTTAATCTATCCTGCTTGTTCCATTGGGGTATTTTCACTGTTTTTCTATGCATCAAGTTCTTACCAATGCACTCAGGGCGTGATCCAACAATACAAAAATTCTTCTGCTTCATTTTCATTGTCAAATTTTTTTTTTCATAGTTAAAAACATGATGGTGGTGGTCCACTCTTGACAAGATTAAGGTTAACGAAAAATCATGAATGAATTTGTTCTTGTATTTTAGTTTTATAACTACATATCCTTCATTTTGGTTTCCCCTTCCTTGACACACCTTTTTTGTTGTTCCAAAAAAAAAAAAAAAAAAAGAAACCATAGCAGTCAAAGAGTTAAGTGTCTTTTTCTTTTCATGAAAGTGTACAAAATCCACCCTAAGGAGACGGAGCTGCACAGGTCAGTACCTGCAGTAGTTTCTCGTGGGCATGTGTGTAGGTACCAATGGCCCCCTCTCCATCAGCTCAGTATCAAACACTTCCGTCACTAGCAAGTTGGCTTTCTGCTCCATGTCTTTTGCCTGCAAAAGACCATATCTTGCCACACAGGGGAACATGGAACCAATAAACTGGCTTTCTGCTCCACGCCTCTGCATGTGAAAGACATACTGGGATACAAGGAACAAGCAAGCTGGTTTTCTGCTCTGTGCCTCCACCTGTGAAAGACCACATCTTGGCACACACGGATGCAAAAAAGCAGCAATCGCCAGCCTTTTCACTTGAGTTTGAAAACAAAAGTTTAGAGCTAGACACACACACACATATATATATATATATATAAAAAAAAAAAAAAAAAAAAAAAAAAACAACTCTCACTAAAACAGTGTCATCTCAGCTTGGAAACTCAACAAGTTCAGAAAACCAGAAAATACAGCTCCAATGTAAACTGTTTGCACCACTGTATACCCATTCTTGAATAACTTGGACTGTTATGGTCTGTTTGGGAAACATTTAAAAAAGCAACAATTTGTTTGGATCCATACTTTAAAAGCATATCAACAATTTTCTCATACAACAGAACCTGAAACATCTTACAAACTACTTGTTGACCTAGTCCTTTCCACCAACAAAATTTCAGGGGGTGGAAAATGTACTGCAAAAACAAACTGGATCAAAAGTGCTGTCTATTGCATTAAGCATTTTCTTGAGGACAATGGGCTCTTTTTAAAATATACAGACTTCAAAACAAATCATTATTTAAATATTGATTTTATCACTTATTCTGGATGTGTGCAAGATGTGCAAAAAAAATAATGTTGGAAAATGTGACATTCAAATCAAAGATGATAATCTACAAGACACAACTTTTTGTCTGAAAAAGATAAGAGCAGTACAAAAGGGAGTTAGGCAATATTATGATAAGAATGCAGACCCAAAAGATTGTTTAACCCGTTGAGTGCCTTTAAGCCGTCAGCTGACGCCGTCCACTGACGTCATGCATTTTTCTTGAATTTTCATTCGTTACTATTCCCATCAAAGGACTGAAATAGAGTGTGTGCGTAGTAAGCCTTATATGTCTGCAGTATTAAAATGATATGCAAATGACCACACCTGAGGGGAAAGACCATTTTTCCTCATCACTGACTGGATGACCAGCCAGCGCTTTGTCTCGCTTGCAAAGATGGTGGCGCAACCTTCGACGAGCGTAGCGACCAAATCAACATACTTACACAGCTGAGCGGGCTCTGCTAATCATTTTTGACAAAGATAATAATCTTTTATTCAGCGACTCACTCGAGCATGAAGGTGAGATGATGATAGTGATGGAATTGCCGACCATATTCGTCAGTTATTGAGTCGTGCTGTGCGATCTCAAGAGTGTGTTCAGCTGACTGGTTACCAACGTCGAACGAGCTAGCCTAGTGTGTACTCTGCACTGTGTGCGAGTGGCCAGCGACGTGTTAGTCAGCGCGAGAGGGGAGCGCGGCCTGCTCGCGGTGTGACACGGTCAGCAGGAAAGGTAGGGGAAGAGGAGGAGTGAAAGAGAGGGTTGAAGTCCAGCAGGGGGCGTGGTGGGGGGAGGGGGCGTGGTCGTGAACTGACCTGTCTGCATGAGGTGTGAGTGTCTGGATAGACTTCTAGACTGTTTTACTTTCATTTACAGGGTGTAGTGTGACAATACAAACTTTATTTTCAACTTTTTTGCTTTGTGTTCTTTTTTGGATGTGAAGCTGTAGTGGTAAATACATATGTTTTTGATTGTGCAAAAAAATCTATCCAAATCTAAATGCCTAAATATTTTTTTATGATCAAAATTAAAACAAAAAGAAGCCCAGATTCAAAATCTCCATTCAATTTCCTTCAAAATCATATATATTTCATTTTTATATCTTTTGTAGTTTCTGAGCTAGAATTTTTTGTTAATTATTACCCCAAATCATTAGATTTCGCTGGCACTGGGCCAGCCTTTGTTATGTAATATTTTCAAGCAGTGAACGGGTTAAAGTGGAATGAAAAACTGAACTCTAGGATCCCTTGGGAAATGTGAAAAATCAAAAATATCAAACTAAAATGACTTCAAGTCTGAACTGTACACATGATAATTGCAACAAGCATGTCCTAAAAAGAGTTGGTATTGTAAATAATGACAAATGCAACGTCTGTTAAGGAAGAAAGAGATTGTAATGAATGTTATCTTTGGAGATGTGAATCTGTGAGCCAGTTCTGGTCAGACTTTGAAAGCGTAGTTAAGGTAAGAAATTTTTCTGTTGTCTTATAACATGAAATTCAATGAAAATTTTTATATCTTCTGTGCAGATTTCTGTGTGAAAAAGGATGCTGTTACAGACTTTATAGTTCTGTTTGCTAAAAAAAATATCTTCAAATGAAAAATGAATAGTACACATCCACTCATTTCTTGTTTCAGAAAAGAATTGAAATACAAGTACAAAATCAAAGAGCATCAGTCACTCCAGCATTCATGAAGATGTGGGCATTTTGTGCCCAATTTGAAGAAATAAGCGATTGTTTATTCTTCATTTACTTTGTCTTGAATGTCGTTTGTCCTGCCTGAAGAAGACCTAAGATTTTGTGTTTTTTCATGCTGTTTGTTTGTTTCTTTCACTGGGCGGAATAGTAATTTTTTTTTTTAAGTCATTTGCAATTAGTTGGCTCTGGTGTTCTTGCTTTTCCCCCTGTATTTTCGGATCTGTGCACCTATCAGTTTTCTGTTATGTCTATAGATCTGAATGTTTTTTGTATGATGTTCTTGTTGCTCCCTCCCTCCCCCCCCCCCCCCCCCCCCCCCTCCCCTCCCCTTCCCATATGTTCTGATCTATCGTGTTGAAGGTTTGTCTAAAGATCTATACATTTTTGTACGTTCTTGCTTTCCCCGTGTAAGTTCAAGTCTGTGTATCTTCCACTTTGTAGGTATGTCTACAGATCTGTATGTTTTTGTAAAGCTTTTCCACTATTAACATTCAATCTATGCATCTGTCATTTTGTAGCTATGTCTAAAGGTCTGTATGTTTTTGCATGGAGTTCTTACTTTTCTCCTTGTTATGTTCAGATCTAAATTTATCATTTTGTAGGTATGTCAATAGATCTTATGTTTTTGCATGGTGTTCTTGCTTTTCCTCATGTATGTTCTGACCCTTGCATCCATCTCTTTGTGGTAGGCCTAGAGTTCAGATTTTTTTTTTTTTTTTTTTCTTTTTTTCTTTTTTTTTTTTTTTTTTTTTTTGTATGTCAGGTTTGGGATGTGTAGCTCATACACTGTGTGATTAACGATCAATAATTTGTATTATATGTTTTCATTACAGCATGTTACTGTGTCCACACTTAAAAAAAAAAATGCATGTATTAAATTCTAAGGTTATGTATATGTATTTTAAAAAATGCAAACAATGTTCCCTTAATTAAATACTGATTACCTATTTGGTTTTGTTTTACAAATAAAGATCACAAGTTTTTCAGTTTTTTTCAACACAGAGCTAACTCCTCCCCCATTTTGACAGAATTCAGATTGTCACGTCCAGCAGAATGTCTGTGTGCTCCAGGCCCACAGCACCCCCTCCCCTATCTACTCCTACCTCCGCCCCCCCTCCCTTAGATGTTGGATGCCCGGGACACCAAGCAGGCCACTTTGAAAGAGTTCCATAGGGACCAAAGGGAAGAGATGGGTCACTGGTGAGCACTGCCAATGCCACCCTACACACCTGTCATCCAGGATGGCCAGGAACTCTGAAAGAAGATGAAAACAAAGTCAATTCAAACCAAAAAAGCTGCTAGGTTGTGGCACCTCCCAAGAATGGCTCACCTTCCCCAACTTGAATATCGGTGGAGCGGCCGTGGATCAGGTGGATGCGATCGCTGTATCCATTCTCCTTGATCACTTTGGTTGCACAGTCGGCCATAGGCTCAAAGGCCTGCACGTGTCAAAGTTCAAGTTGACAAACAAATGACCTCTACATCATAATCATCTTCAGTACATCAGTAAAAAAGAAATGTTTTTTTTTTGCCAATTTAACTAACCTTTGCACAGTGAAAACAGATGTTTTGTTTCTAATGGAAGTCCAGACACATGTATTACAAGAGGGGCCATTTTTTTTTCAAATTCATACAATGACCAACTATGAAGTCGATCTGCATTACACAGTGCCTCTCCAACTTTGAATGAAACCTTGGCATCATGGCACTACTAGCCACACTGTGACACATCTAAGATCAATACAGCGCCCATTAGTAGTCACCCAGAGGGGGTTCTCTGGGATCCTCTGACCAGAGTAATTGGGGGTTTCAGTAAAAATATAGAGGGTCCATTCCTGACAGAATAATATTTCAAATGAGATCCAGACAGTCAAGCCACTCACTGAGCAGCAAGTTGGATCGGTTTGACTGAAGAACTGAATCAGTGCAGCGAGGAAAAGAGAATCTAGTGCTTACATGTACATCATACTTGATGAGCGTTTGATGTGTGTTTTGCTGGAGATTCAATGTTGTGCCTTATTAGTTGCTTACTATGTGACAGGAAATTATCAGTCCAGCTTTGAATTACAGAACATCCAGATGAATAAATGAACAAACTGCGTCCCTGATCATTGCAAAGAGTCTGGCATGCGTGCATTAAAGTTTAAATTTAAAGGGGGCCCTGGGTACATGTAAAACAACACGTAACGGGACACACCTCACAGGCCGTGATGGAGTCAGCCCCCTCAGCCGCTGCCATCATGGATAGAAGACCCGTGCCCGTCCCGATGTCCAGCACCTGCACTCTCTGACCCTGCTCCCGCAGTGCCTGAATTGACTTGCTGATGGCGGCGTAATATTTCTCGTTCTGGACACACAGCTTATCATCAAACTGATGCTCACAGATGGAGAGGAACATGTCACAGTGAACAGATCATTTGCAACACCCTTGTTTTCATTTGTTTATAACTATGACAATCATAATATGAAAAAAAATCTGTCCAGTAGAAGGCACAGATGAAACACAGGCTTTAAACTCTAATACTGGCATGGATTATATTACAATTACTCATTCAGTTTCTATTTCTACCCAATTTTCATTTTATAAAATCAATGTCACTTATTATAGTTTATTATTCTACTTTTTTTTTTTTTCTTTCTCATTTCTAACCAGCCTCAGAAAATTAGAAAAACACTTAAGAATATATCAACTTCCAAGTTTGGTTTGGTTATTTAAATAACAAAAAAAAAAAAAAAAAAAAGTTCCATACTTTCTGATTGCTATTTATACTCAAGCTTCTTGCATTTTACATGAAATATGATGGATCAACCATAATGCATCTATGATTGATTAAATTTCAAACCTTTCATGTATTCAATCACTTATCAGTTTCATTATCATTTGTTTCCTGTTACAAGACCTTCACATCTTGAATAGTGGGACTAGTAGCCAAAGTACCTGGTTAACCCCCTGCCAAAATGTCCTGTGTTATGCTTTTCTTCAGTGACGTTTAGCCATAATCAATAGTAAGTTCGTATAAACACATAATACATGAGATTGCTACAGACTATTAGTATCACTGTTATCAACCCTCATTGTCATCAGTACAGTGGCCATTACCACCATGCTGATGATTCTGTCAGTATGGGAGTCTGGGGTTTCAGTCTATGGGAAACTACACACACCATCAGCCTAACCATACAACTCTACTTGATCTATCCCACTATAAGCATAAACAGTGAGTGTAGTTTTCTCTCTAACGGCATTGGTTTTAAACAGACAAGTAGTCATTCTTTCCTAAAAAGAGAGGGCAGAATGAAGGCAATTTTCATTTTGAAGGACAATAAAACTTTTGCTAAGTGAAGATGTCCATAATGAAATGTTTACCTGAAAGAAACATTGCAGGACAGAAAAGTATGTAACCCTTCCTAACATCAATGATGGGCTGTACTAGCACTTAAGATAAACATACAAACCTTTCATGCTCTTTTTTATTTTGCAGTTTATAGATAATGTGCTATGAAAAATCTGTGTGAATTTTTAAATCATGACTGGTTTGGTCATTCTTTATCAGCTTGCTGAATTTTCAATGACACTGTTGGCCGAAACAGAATCCAGGCGTTTGAGACCAGGTGCCTGAGGAAAATACTCTGCATCTCCTACAAAGAACACAAGACCAATGATTATGTGCGGAACCTGGTCACTAACCTAGTTGGGGCCCACGAACCACTTCTGGCACTGTGTCAAACAACGGAAGATGGCATGGTTTGGCCACATAATCCGTCACAACACCCTCTCCAAAACCATCCTTCAAGGTACCGTTGAAGGAAGTCACACTCACAGACGAGGACAGCAGAGAAAGAGCTGGTCCGACAATATAAAGGATGGACCAAAATGACCATGCCAGATCTCCTCAAGACAGCCACTAACAGAAGAGCCTGGAGAGAAATGGCGGCTGCCTCATCACGTCCCCCCCCCAACGACCCCAGCGGTCAGGGGAATGACTGATGACTGAATTTTCAACAAACACAATCATACAGCCAAAATTTACTGTCATAACAACCAGTCTATTTTCAGTATGTTGCCTTTGAGATAATTGATTCATACTCCTGTAAGTTTGAACTTTCAGTTCATAATTCCAAACTGACATGAAAATTATAGTAAAGCTGCCAATCTTGGAGTCAAAATTAGGGAACCAGAGGATGAAGGGGGTTGGGTGGGCTGGGGGGGGGGGGGGGGAGGCACTTCGGCTTTTGACTGAAAGCAATTCTAATCCCTTTATAGTTTATGTTTCAGTTGACAAATGTCGGGTTCAAACGGAAATTTAGGCATTTTACATACATTTAATTGCCAACATCCACATGACATCGTTTATTCTGCAATCTTTATCAGCCCTATTCAAAAGTAACCCTCCTCTCCCTCCCACCATTTTAATCAAAATTTTTGAAATTCTGTTGTTGTCTTTCCACTAAATTTGGGATTTTGGAAATAATTTCTGAATAAGGGAAATTCCAGAAAAATTCAGTAGATTTAGCAACCATGTGAATGTCAGTATGCTAAACTGTTGAGTTACAAAACCGATGAGCTGAGTTAATAACATATGAATCCTCAAATAGTGAGAAGTAAAAACTCTTCTTTTCTGAACTTACCCTTTCTGTATCGTGAAGCATGTCCGCATAGGATGACCTGGAATACACCTTACTACAATAACATTTAATCAACACAGACATAGACAAAGACATTGTTGGGTAATGCAAGCATACATGTGTACACACCCTAATAAAGTTTTTATTATGACCAAACTTCTCATCAAGTGCAGCCTCTTTGTTCGTTGTTTACAGACAGTTATAACAAACATTCAGGTAATTAGTAACTGGTAATTCTTGACTAGTGTCAATTCTGACGAAAGATTTTTCCACATAAAGCATAAAAATCACTAACATTTTAACAATTAACTTAAGCATAGTCAGCAAGAAAGGAAAATGTTCTTTTTCAAACAAAAACAGATCATACTACAACAATTACATGACAATGAAAAAGTGGGTGTGGTGTGACTGAGTGTGCTGTGGGTCTGTTATTTCTTGTCTTATCCCTATACCCCTTCTTCATTTTCCTGCCCTGCCCCCCACTCCATCCCAACTCCCATCCAACATGTTTTCACAGAAAGTAATGTCAGACTCCACTGAAGACAGAGTACACTGTGTTTGAAAGAGCATATCCAAGGTGTGTGTGTGTGTGTGTGTGTGTGTGTGTGTGTGTGTTGTGTTGTGTTGTGTTGTGTTGTGTTGTGTTGTGTGTGTGTGTGTGTGTGTGTGCGTGCGTGCGTGTGCGTGTGCGTGTGTGTGTGTGTGTGTGTGTGTGTGTGTGTGTGTGTGTGTGTGTGTGTGTGTGTGAGAGAGAGAGAGAGAGAGAGAGAGAGAGAGAGAGAGAGAGAGAGAGAGAAGTTCTTTGACTGAGCAATTAAAAAACACTATGGAGAGGGGCTGTTATAGTGTTTAAAAGGCGTTTTGACGACGATTTTCGTTTTCCTCAGATATATAATTCAGCCAACCCAACCGAGCAATCTCTTGGTGATAGTCGTAATCTCCACGGGCCCAAACCCATTCCATTTGGCCAGTGACGGTGTTGTTGTGGTGTTGTATGAGACTTTGGCTGCCTCCCAAGTGTCTGATGGTTTGGACACTCCGTCTACTCCCTTATTCAACTCACTCCTGTCACGTTTCTCTCCATCGCCACCGCTTTCCATCATCGTTCGGCTCACACCTCCTGTCACTGACCTCAGTTTGCAGAGCTGTTCAGAGGACCTGGCTGTCAAAACTCTTATCATAGCACGCAAACCAGTGTCTAAGCAGACGATCAGTGAGAAATACTCAACTCATGCTTTCCGTTTTATTCACATGGCGGAAGTGCCTAAAGGGAGGCTACTCTTGAACAATTTCTGGAGTCGTGAAAGAGGCCACACGCCAAAATTAGGATTTTGCTCTTAAAAACACTATGCAATCCATGTAAGCGTTTTTGAGGCCTACCATAGATTTGAGATAGTATTTCATTTTAAACTGATAACTGATCAACAGAACATCTCCCCACCAATCATACCCTTGTTTTGGGGATTTTCGCCGTTGAAATCGCAAACAATTTTCAAATAATATGACCTTCCCTTACTTGAAGGCACATTTCAGGCCTTTACACTCACCCGTGAGCCTATCTCTTGCGCCATCTCCAAGCGGCGAAATAGCCCCTGCCCTTGATTTGATCTGTCTGCTTGGAACCAACTGGCTTGTTTATGGTCATATGAAAGAAAATGCGGAGAATCAACTTTCAAACACACACACACACAAAATTCTCAAAACAATTTAACTGTGCCAGTCTATAAATAGTCGTCTCCTTATGCAGGACCTCGGCGTATTATTTTTTTGGTATGCAGCCAGAGAGCACTAGGAGGAGAAAAATTGCGTCACACGTAATAAACTGCTAATAAACGCCGACACATGTTGAAATATTAAAAAAAAAAAAAAATATAAAAAAAAAAAAAAAATATAATATATATATATAGCTACTGGCGCGCGCGCGCACACGCGCACACACACACACACACACACACACACACACACACACACACACACGTGCGCGCAGGCGCGCACGCACGCTCGCACGCACACACACGCACATACTGCCGCCTTAGCGCCATTTTTTTGTACTTACTGCCACTTTACCATAACCTTTATGCGCTTACTGCCGCCTTGCCATCACTTTTTTGCACTTACTGCCGCCTTACTGTCACTTTCTGCATTTACAGCCGCCTTACTGTCACTTTTTTGTAGCAACTGCCGCCTTACCATCACTATCTAAAAATTTACTGCTGCCTTACTGTCACTTTTTTGTACTCACTGCCACCTTACCGTCAATTTTTTTTTTTTTTTTTTTTTTTTGTGTTGTTGTGTGTGTGTGTGTGTGTGTGTGGTGTGGTGTGTGTGTGTGTGTGTGTGTGTGTGTGTGTTGTGTGTGTGTGTGTGTGTGTGTGTGTGTGTGTGTGTGTGTGTGTACTTACTACTGTACTATCGTCACTTTTGTTAACTTACAACCAGTTTATGGTCACTTTTTATACTTACGATGGTCTTACCATCACTTATTTATACATACTGTCGTCTTACTATCATTTATTTACGTTGACTCCATCTTAATGTCACTTATTTATCCTTACTGTCACCTTAACGCTATTTTTGTATTTAATGCCACCTTACCGTCATTTTCTTTTCTTTTTTTTTTTTTTTTTTTTTTTTTTTTTTTTTTTTTTTTTTTACTCACTGCTGCATTATGGTCTACTTTCATACTTACAGCCACCTAACCGTCATCTTTTTCTACTTACTGCACCTTTATTCATTCATTCATGCCCATCGCCCCCGGTGGAGCATAGGCCCGACGACGACCCTTCGCCATCGCACTCTGTTCTGGGCTGTTCTGGTCATTCCAGTCCAGTTGGTCCCCTGTTGTTTCAGCTCTGCCTCAGTGTCTCGCTTCCAGCTGTTGCGAGGCCGGCCTCTCTCTTCCTCTTTCCCTGCGGGTTTCAGGTCAGGGCTTGGCGTGTGGTGCTGGACGCTGGCTTCCTGAGGGTGTGTCCGATCCAGCCCCACTTCCTTCGCAGTATCTGCTTGGCCACTGGGTTCCTGTCCCGCACACTCCCACAGATCTTCTTACTGCGCCTTACCCTCACCTTTTTGTAATTACTGTCAGCATTTTGTCACTTTTTTCATTTACGGTCACCTTATCATCACTTTTTTGTGTGTACTTACTGCCACTTTACAGTCATTTTTTTGCACTAACTGCCGCCTTACCGTCACTATTTTGTACTGACTGCTGCCTTACCGTCATTTTTTTTGTACTGACTGCCGCCTTACCATCGTTTTTTTTTTTTTTGTTATGACTGCCGCCTTACCATCATTTTTTTGTACTGACTGCCGCCTTTCAATCACTTTGTTTTTACTGACTGCAGCCTTACCATCATTTTTTTTTGTACTGACTGCGGCCTTACCATCATTTTTTTACTGACTGCAGCCTTACCATCATTTTTTTGTACTGACTGCAGCCTTACCATCATTTTTTTTTTGTACTGACTGCAGCCTTACCATCATTTTTTTGTACTGACTGACTACCAGCATTTTTTTGTACTGACCATCTTTTTTTTGTACTGACTGCAGCCTTACCATCATTTTTTTTGACTGCATTACCATTATTTTTGTGACTGACTTCAGCCTTACCGTCATAATTTTTTTTTTTTTTCTGACTGCAGCCTTACCATCATTTTTTTTTACTGTACTGACTGCAGCCTTGCCATCATTTTTTCGTACTGACTGCAGTCTTACCATCATTTTTTTTGTACTGACTGCAGCCTTGCCATCATTTGTTTTGTACTGACTGCAGCCTTACCATCATTTTTTTTTCGTACTTTTTTTTTTTTGATTGCAGCCTACCATCATTTTTTCGTACTGACTGATTGCAGCCTTGCCGTCCCTTAATTTTATGCTGACTGCAGCCTTACCGTCACTTTTTTGTACTGACTGCCGCCTTACCATCACTTTTTTTTACTGACTGCATGCAGCCTAGAGTCTTTTTTTGTACTGACTTTAGCCTTACCATCACTTTTTTTGTACTGAATTAGCCTTACCAGTCACTTTTTTTTTGTACTGAATTTAGCCTTACCATCACTTTTTTGTACTGAATTTTTTTTGTACTGAATGCAGCCTTACCATCACTTTTTTGTACTGAATGCAGCCTTAGAGTCACTTTTTTGTACTGAATGCAGCCTTAGAGTCACTTTTTTTTTCTTACTTACTGCCGTCACTTTTTGTTCACTGCCGCCTTATTGTCACTTTTTTGTTCTTACTGCCGCCTTACTGCCATTTTTTTTTGTTCTGACTGCCATCATAGCGTCATATTGTTTTTTTGACCAGGGGAGATTGTAATTTGTCTTTTCAACGAACGGTTTTTTTTTTTTTTTTTTTTTTGGCTTTGTTATCGCGCGCGCGCGCACACACAGTTTCGTAAACATGTTACAAGAAGTAAGAAATGTTGTTCTCTGTCTCTCATTTCGCGTCATCAACTCAATCTACCTATCTCTACTGCCACCAATTAAGAGAGAGAGACCAATTTAGTCTTAATGTAAATGATGAAAGCTGAGAAAATGAAGTTGTAGTTTTTTGGTCTGAGATTTAAACAATTCGAGCACGGTAAGGAAAAAAAAAAAAAGGCAATGACGCTCCCATCCCTCTCAACATGTCCCCTGCCTATGTCCTTCTTTCTCCCTTCCCCGGAATTTCTCCATTTTACACACACACACACATATATATATAGCTGAAGAATTAAAGTAGTGGGGGAAAACAAGTGCAGGTTAACAATTCTTCTATCTTTATAGTAACGACTTGGCAAAGACTTGAAATTGAGAGGAATTTTTTTTTTAAAGATGAAGTAAATGGGAAAATGTATATCATAAATATGAAAACCCTTCGCTAGTTGTATGAGAATAATATGAAAACCCTTCGCTAGTTGTATGAGAATACTATCGCAATCCCTCTCAAAGACAGATCTATATGTATCGCCTGCTCCGATGCCTTTCGTCCACTTGATCGGACTCATCAGGTAGACGCGGCTGATTGTGTCTGTGCTCTTGGCGTCAGATAGAGACATACCACAGTCCATAATTCTGTGGTGTTCTGACCGCCAAGGGTTCAAAAAGGGATCCGGTATCCAACAGCACCCCCAAGCAGCCAGTGAAAAGTAGTAGAACTAAACAAAACGAAAGTGTGGAGAGGAAAAAAGTTGTTGAAAACTAAAAACATTACGCAAACAGTATAAAATATAAGGGACAATCTTTGAGCCTATGCTTGAGGATCCATTTAAGGATGCAAGGGAGATCAAAAGATATGGAAACGGTCTGATTGGTCAGTTCTGCTGTTCAATAACCCAAGCATTGTCAGCGGCTAAGAATCATGCAGAACAACCTTTCCTTGGATCTCCTAAAAGATGCAATCACCCACCGATTGACCAAACAATATAATGCTGAACAATTAAGTAGTGGGGGAAAACAAGTGCAGGTTAACAATTCTTCCATCATTACAGTAATGACTTGGCAAAGACTGAAATCGAGAGGAAAAAAAAATTTTGAAGATGAAGTAAATGGGAAAATGTATATCATAAATATGAAAACCCTTCACTAGCTGCATGAGGAAACTATCGCAATCCCTCTCAAAGACAGATCTATATGTATCGCCTGCTCCGATGCCTTTCGTCAGCTGGATCGGACTCATCAGGGAGACACGGCTGATTGTGTCTGTGCTCTTGGCGTCAGATAGAGACACACCACAGTCCATAATTCTGTGGTGTTCTGACCGCCGATGGTTCGAAAAAAAATCCAACAGCACCCCCCCCCCCCCCCCATATATATATATATATATATATATATATATATATATATATATATATATATATATATATATATATATATATATATATATATATATATATATATATATATATATATATATATATATATATATATGCCTATATAATAAACGCATGACTAGATCATTGATTGTTATGTCCCTGTCACCACTTACCCCCAACATCCCACTTTAGTCATTCTCCTGAAAGATAAAAATTATCTTCCAGAACGTAAGGGATCTTCAATTTGTTCACGTGGGCTTCCCTTACGTCGACCCAGCCAATCCGTTTAGAAACTCTCAGCAGACAGAGCCTCCCCCCCCCCCCCCCCCCTCTCCCGCCCACTCTACCATTCGTGGCTGCGAGACCTCAGTCCTCAAGAAGTCCAGTATTGGTATGGAGTTGGTAGCAGATGGAGCCGACGGTTGGGGGTAGGGGATGGGGTTCTCCTGGTGAAACTATTGGAAAGCCCTTGGGAGGCCGCCGTCTGTTTTCTCTGCTGTAGACCTGGACATGGACAAAACTGGAACAACTCCTGATTGCTGATCACACCAGTTCTGTAAAGATATACTGAACGATGTCGATCTCACTGTCAGTCACAGCCCATTCCATCGGATCCAGGGCAGCGGGTGTGTGAAACTGTAGTCTCTCAAGCCAGGGCCAAAGCGACCGTGCAGTCTGTCATTATGGACTGGTAGCCTACGACGAGATAGCATAAACAAAGACGGATCTCTCCACAAAAGGCGAATTGCCAGTTGGCTGACCCCACCGAAGTCACGCGGCTTTATAGCGCAAAGCCAGAATGTCCGAAAAACTCTGGGCAATTATTTGCTCTCGTGCTAAGCGAGAAGTAGCCGCTGCGTGCCGCGTGAGTCACTAAACACGTTGGTATATGCATGCATGTGCGCGAACGTGTGTGTGTGTGTGTGTGTGTTGTGTGTGTGTGTGTGTGTGTGTGTGTGTGTGTGTGTGTGTGTGTGTGTGTGTGTGTTGCTCATCGCGCGCGCGCGCGCGCGCGTGTGTGTATGTGTGTGTGTGTGTGTGTGTGTGTGTGTGTGTGTGTGTGAGAGAGAGAGAGAGAGAGAGAGAGAGAGAGAGAGAGAGAGAGAGGACTTCACCACTTACTCCCGCCCCTTCTCGGCCACGCCAGTGACCAGATTCATGGTAAAGATTGTTACCCCCAATGTTCCTGACACTGCACTGGTTAATTTATCTATTCATTCATTTCTTCATTTATTGTTGTTGTCTGCTGATTTCTTGATTTCATTTTATTGCATTTATTCATTTGTCTATCTATTTACTTACTTATTAATTAATTATATCCAAATTGTGCGTTAGTGCAGTTTCTTTTCTTCATTCGGTGATGTTTTAACTTTTATTGTGATGGCAATTTCAAAGTGTGTGTACTTTTAACATGTAATCAAGAACGCGTTGGTATTTTATGTCGTCCTTATTTGTAGGTGTGTGGCTCAACATAAACATCACAAACACCTATGTGCAATCAGACTGGTATGTCATTTGTGATGTTTATTCATTCATGCCATACGTATTTCGTGCGTTTCTTTCTTTCTTTCATTCTCCCTTTCGTTTATAAGACAATATTTTCTTGTGTGTAGATCTGTCATATTGTAATCGTCATGCTACGCTAGGTTTTTAAGTTTGAGTTTTTACGTTTACAGGTATTTTCATCTATGCCACTTGGAGTTATACTTATGTCTTTCCAGGTATACTATGTGAAGGTCAAATGGATCTTGAGGACATGTGCATTTTTTGTCTGTCGGTTAGTTTTCTTGTACACTCATCATGTGCTACCAGCCAGGCGTTTTGTCATTTAAAAAAATCGCACGCGCGCTTGCGTATATTGTGTGTATGCGCGCGTGTTATATATATATATATAGATATATATAATGCTGAACAATGAAGTAGTGGGGGAAAAACAAGTGCAGGTTAACAATTGTTCCATCATTATAGTAATAATGACTTTGCAAAGATTTGAAATTGAGAGGAAATAAAAAAAAAATTGAAGATGAAGTAAATGGGAAAATGTATATCATAAATATGAAAACTTTCACTAGCTGCATGAGGAAAAAACTGTCGCAATCCCTGTCCAACACAGATGTATCTATATCGTCTACTCCGAGGCCCCTCGTCCGCCGGATCGGACTTATCAGGGAGACACGGCTGATTGTGTCTGTGTGGTGTGGCGTGAGATACAGAGACACCACAGTCCATACTTCTGTGGTGTTGTGACCGCCAAGGGTTCGGAAACAAATCCACTTTTTTCTCTCTCGCTTTCTTTGGTTATTGAATGAAACTGGATCTGTCGTTAATTTTGCAATTTCCTATTGCTTTTTATACTCTCTCTCTCTCTATATATATAATTCTAAAACTCTACAAATTCGTTTCGAGCACACAGCTCTCCTCAGGAGACCTGTGTGCTCGAAACAAATTTGTAGGCTTTCAGAGTTTCTTACTGTGTTTTTAACGGATGTTGCTCCCCATAGGGTTGAGCGCTTTGAAAATTTTACCAAGCGTATTAGTGGTATTTCATGACATAGATATATAATTATAAACAAAACTTGATCTTGTGTGTTAAAATGCAGAAATGGGAGAAAAACAGTATGTTTGTGAGTGGGTGAATAGGGAATTATAAATGCTTTTTAAAATGAATTTTCAGATATCAGTATAGACTGATAAACAGGAAGCAATGTTCTATGGAAACAAAACACATTAACTTATAACTCGTAGTCAGTTACCGTTATTTCAAAATCTTATTATAACTTCTAGTCAAATACTGTTATTTCGAAACCTGATTATTTTTTCTTTGGGACCGCGGAAAGTGGTAATTTGCGTTCTCTGCCTTTTCGGCTTTAAAAAGAATGGTATACCTGAAAAAGGCTGGTGTGCAATACCGTAGTATGTTTGTTGAGTTTTCAAAAAAACAACCAAAGGTGCCACCTAAGAAGCAAAAGGAAATCATGAAAGAGCAAAACAATTAACATTTTCTTGTGAAAAGTAGAAAATATAAAAAGATAACCTCTTAAGACACAAGTGCTGAGGGCCAGATCTTGGAATGAATCCGCAAGGGACTAAATTACAATTAATAAATTCCAAGGATAAGTACCGAGCACCATTCCAGAGCAGCTTGGTATTGCAATGACTGCAAGAAAATATTGAATTATAAACAAAGTTTGTACATATGTCTTATATTGTAGAAATAGGAGGGTGATAAGCCTTCATATCTGCAGTGGTAGATAATTCTGCCTAACTGACAGTATGTGCTTGAGTGGGTGAATGGGGAATAATAACTGCTTCTCAGCAATACCAAGCTGCTCTGTAAGTTGCTGGAATGGTGCTCGGTACTTATCCTTGGAATTTATCAGTTTATTATATATATATATATATATATATATATATATATATATATATATATATATATATATATATATATATATATATATATCACGATCAAAATACTGAAGCTACTGACCAAAACATGACAGAACAAAACGATGACAAGCCAGACCTGCCGCGGTATGACTTAAGAAATACAATTAAAAAAAAAAAAAA
>JADBJO010003110.1:167500-182500 GCA_016801955.1 Conus betulinus
GCACGATAGAAAAGAAAATATGTCGTGAAAACTAGTGAGTTAGATCCATTAATTTCTTCACCACTATTTGAATTTTTGGACGATCTGATACCAGAGTTTGATTGCAGTGATGAACGATTCCTTTACTTTTGGATGTTTTTCTTTCGTCTGAGTTCGAATCTGCAGTTGCAAACCCCTGTTGAAAAACTGTCCTTAGAGGCTGAAAACTTCAGAAACTGTAAACTTGCCTCAAACTTATTTTTCCTTTGTAAGATAATTGAGAAGGTAGTATTCCTGCCGCTTTCTGATCATCTTCACCGCAGTAGCTTGCTCTGCTCTTTACAATCTGCCTGTCGTCCTGTTGATAGCATTGAATAGTACGCTTGAAAATAGTCAGCGATCTGCATTTAACCCACGGTGATGGTTATATTTCTCTCCTGTCTATGCTGGACTTTTCTGCTGCATTTAATACTTTGGTTACACTACTGTTCTTTCTCCCTTCAATTTACTTTTGATATTGGTGAAACTGCACCCTCCTGGCTTCATTCTTATTTCTGTAGCCATATTCAGGTTGTTTCCCATAATGGCTTTACCTCTTCTCCTGCAGATTCGTACGTTGGTGTTCCACAGGGATCTGTGTATGGGACCCTTTCTTTTTGCCCTGTATATCCCTGTTATGGACCCTTTCTTTTGCCCTGTATACCCAACCTATCTATGACGTTTCTAGGCACACTTTGTCTCTCCATGGGTTCTTTAATGATAACCAGCTTGATACGTCTGGCAAATAGTGTAAAGGATCATACTGGTTGGTACTATCCTAGTAAATACCTGTGAAAAAATGAAATATAAATCAGCCCAACATATAAACGATTCCAGTAGATATTTATGTTAATCAGAAACCAGTTAACACGTAAAGACTCCTTCAAATATTATTTGCAGCCATATCAGTAGGTGCCAGTTATAATGAAAAAAAACCCATATAAATTAGTCCACAAAGTAACTCTAAATCAAGAGAATATCATAACTGTTTTTGAACAAACACGTCAGAGATCAGACCATCAACAAATAGGTGCAACCTTCTCAATAAATTCCCAAAATGATATCACCACCTACAGAAAATACTTCATATCATCAGATAGCAGTTGTGTCTATTATGAAAATCAGCCCATCAAATGAGGTCAAGGCATAGGTTATAGATCCGACTACATTCCTAATGCATTTTCAAATAAAGCACAGAAACAAGCACACAGACAAATCCCACGCAAAAACATAATAGAGAGTATCCCACTGCTTTCATCCATAGTTGTTGTCTTCTGATACACCGCAAACTGTCTTCATAGCAGGCTGATGCTCTTTCCTTCTTTTTGTGAACCCACGCAAAAGTTTTTTTTCTTACCTTTAAAAATCAATCATAGATTGTAGATTGAATAACCAAAAATCTCACATTAATACAATAACATCTGATGAGTCATCGTTTTTTTCTATTATCAATTAAAACAGATTCATCACATGCTACCAGTAATTGGCACAGTTATTAAAAACACACTTAACCGCCAGTGTTCTGTGACAGTTTATTTCTTTTAGCATTAGGGCAAATGACACTTTAAATACATGTATACAGCCGTATCGGTAGTTATCCATAGAGATTATCAAACAAGTGTCATGCAAACAGTCCTTCCAATAAACGAGATTTGTAGGCATCAATTCTGAATTTCTGTAGTGATCAAACTGCATTTCGAATGTCCATGGTTTCTCCCTCGTGCACTTGAAAGATTGCACAGTATCTTTCAGAAGATCAACAGGATGTTGCAGACGTCATTGCCCGTCTTCAATCCGATCAAGGCTGGCTACTCAGGGCATTGCCGTCGGCGAGGTTTTTCAGAGCTGCCACAGACACACACAGACACGCACAGACACAGACACACGCATGAGCCGCCCCCCGCCCCCCCCCCCCCCCCCCCAAACACTCACACTCACACACACACACACACACACACACACACACGCACGCACACACACACACACACACACACACACACACACACACACACACACACACACACACACACTGAGTGAAACCATTTATTGTCAGATTGATATGTTGTACACACACACACACACACACAGATATTGTTACAAACGAAGCCTGCCCCCTTTTAAGCACCACGACTTTCCCTAAACTTTCCCTGAATGAAATTAAAACGAGAGAGAGAGAGAGAGAGAGAGAGAGAGAGAGTTTTTCAGTGTGCGTGCTTGCTGGCAGTTCAACAACTTCCTCCTATGTGTACACATGTTTCACGTGTCTAGTGTTTCATCTAAAAGATTCAAAAGTTTAGGTTTAAGAAATGATGCGTGCAACGCTTCTGAAAGGAGTGTGACAGCTGTAAAAAAGTAGTGATGAGGCGGTGCATAAGAATATTCACATGTCACTGTGTGAGAATGAGTATGCCAGTTGTTTTCTTTTCTTGAATTACTTGCATATAAGATAATGATAGAAATGTGCAAGTTTAAGTCTGTGTCTGTCTGTCTTTGTGTCTGTCTGTCTCTGTGTGTGACGAGTCACTTGACCAGTCCACCTGATTGGTCCAAAGCAGCCACCTTCTTGTACAAATTCTACAAACACAGGCGCCATTCTCCCCCCTTCCTCTGTCCCCTGTGTCTCGCACATGGCAGTACAGATTCCAAATTTATCTTATCTATGCCAAACTCCCCCCTCTTTCTCTCCTTCCTTCTCTCCCTGATGTAGCAAGTCAAGACAAAAAAAGTTTACCTCACGTTGCGACTATGTAGCTATTCTCTAGCCATCTTCCTTCCCTACTACCCCCCCCCCCCCCCCACTCCCTAATGTGGCGGCATGACACAGCAAAAATTCATATCGCATTGTAACAGTGTTGCCTGTCACTTCCCTTCCTGCCTCACTTAACACAAAGGACCAGGCAAACCTCCTTCCTTCTCCTTGCTCCCCCCCCCCCCTCCCTCTCCTCCCCTCTTTAATGTTCAAACCCCTCACATGTGGATGGTCGCCACAGCTGGCAGATGATGCAACTGTGTTTGATCAGTGTGTGGTCAATTAACATTCGTTCTACAGATGCGTGTATGAATTATTATATGTTGATTTCGGTGCGACACAAATGTAGTTTCCATCATTTGCAACTGGTCCAATCCACGATCGGGGGAGGGAGATGACAGACAATACCCCTCCCTCTCATCGCCTTGAGTGACAGCCTGGGAGTTTGTATTATACTCCCTGTTTGGCTAAGTATACTTACCATGTCAGACCATAGCATTAAACGGCTGTCAGTCAGCTCTGTCAGGCCGAAGTTTTTGTGGCAATGCAGTCATAAGATAGTCACGTGACGCCCACCCTACTTCCGATTACGGAAGATGCCGAAGATCGTGTACTGTCCGTCATTCAACGAGGCCTGCGCGCAAGGCAACCCCAGGGAACCTTGGCGCTAGCGGGGAAGGGTAGGGCGGGCATTAGAGTCTGACATGGTAAGTATACTTAGCCAAACAGGGAGTATATACAAACTCCCCATTTGGCGTCGTATACTATACCATGTCAGACCATAGCAGAATTTAAAGGAATAGGAGGAGGGCCGAGCGCCCTAATGGTTCCTGGGTTAACTGTTATGGCTGCATTGGCCGCCACAAATGAAAACCCCTTAGAACCATCAGCCCTGGTCATGCGGATGTCCCTTAGATAAAAGTTTATGAAAGGGTTCTCCGAACGCCAGTAGGCTGCCTCCAGGAGATGGCACACGGGGACAGAGTGCTGGAACGCTGTGGACGTGGCCAACGCTCTGACCTCGTGGGCTCGAGGGGAAAGGGCTGGGAGGTCTTTGTGGGCCTGGGCATAGGCAGATTTGATAGTATAGAATAGCCACCTAGAAATCGAGCCCGCCGAGATGTCTTTCTTGTTGTTGGGGTTGATGGAAATAAGGAGGCTTCTCTGAGAGGAACGCCTGGGGGGAACGCTCCCAGTAGTATCTGAGACACATAGAGGGTCATAGGTCCATGTCCCCGCTGCCTTCGCTGCCTAAGATATCCGCTAGGGAGCGGATAACCAGGGGAAGAGAGAGGTGCCCGGTTCCTGGTTCTTCGCTAAGAACTCAGGCAGGAACTTAAGCGAGACCGATCCGTCTCTGAGAAAGGCGATGTCCCGAGGGTCACAACTGAGGACCTGAATCCCACTTCGCCTCCTGGCTGAGGCCAGGGAGAGAAGGAAGGTGGTCTTGAAGGGGAGAATGACAAGGGAATAGCACGGAGGGGCTCGAAAGGGGGGTTTCTGAGGGAGTCAAGAACCAGAAAGAGGTCCCACATGGGAGCGCGCCTAGGGGACTGAGCTTCCCGTAGGCCACCCCCCCCGAGATAGTTCTCTAAGGAGAAAGTTATTGTCGAATGATGGGCCGCCCAGCTGTCAGATGGTGGTGCCTACGGCCGATCTGTAGCCCCGAATGGAACTAGCAGAGAGCTTTCGAGAGAGGATGAAAGGTGGGATAGGAAATTGCCTATCTGGTGGGATAGGAACTTGCCTATGTGGATGTTGGAGGGGAGGAGGTAGGGGACCGAGTTAGCCGTGCACCACGTGACCCATCTCTCTCATCGCGGTGGTCGCAATTTGGCTGGCATAGAAGCCAAGCGTGTAGGCGAAGCATCTGGGGATTGGAGTGAGGGAGGCCCGAGCGAGGTTGTCTGAGTAAGTCCCACCAAGGGGCTAGCTGGAGAGGGGGAACGTGAGTGAGGGACCTGAGGTCCGGGAACCACAACTGAGTCGGCCACCACGGGGTTATGAGGATGAGTTTGGGTCTCTCCAGCCTGGCCTTCCTGATCACTTTGTGAAGTATGGGGAAGGGGGGAAAGGCGTAGGCGAGGAGTCCCGTCCAGGGGAGGGGAGAGCGCATCGACCGCGTACGCTCGGGGGTCCGGGAGTGGAGAGACATACATGGGGAGTCGATGGTTGTACCGGGTCGCAAATAGGTCGACCATGGGCTTGAACCAGTGTTTCCCAGACGGTGGTTAGTGTCAGCTTGTTCAGGGTCCACTCTGTGTGCAGAAGGGTCCCCTGACCGGCTGAGAGTGTCTGCCAGGATGTTGCGTGTCCCCGCTATGTGTCTCGCACGGAGGGTGGCTCCCCGTGCGTGGCACCAGCGAAGGAGGGCCTCTGTCCGTAGAGAGAGAGGCCGATGGAGTGAGCCCCCCCCCCCCCCCTTTGTTGATGTAATGGGCTACCGACGTGTTGTCCGTGAGGAGGAGAACCAGTCGGTGAGAGATAGATGTTGGAAGTGGAGGAGGGCCAGCCTGACCGCTTCCAATTCTAATATGTTGATGTGGAGGCGAGCCATCTGTGCGTCCCACATCCCCCCGAGCATGACTGTCCCCCAAGTGGGCCCCCCAGCCCGAGTTGGAGGCGTCTGTGTATAGTTCGAGGGACTGTGTTGGGAGAGAGATCGGAACGCCTTCGTGAAGAGGAAGGGTGCCAGGGAGAGGCCAAAGGGGAGAGCTTTGAACTGGAACACTCGAGCTTGCCAGACAAACCGGAGGTAACGTCTGTGCGCCGGGTGAATAAGGATCTGGAAGTACGCATCTTTCAGATCTATGGAGGTAGCCCAATCTACGTGATGGATGGAGTCTCTGATCTGGGAGGGCGTGTCCATCTTGAACTAGGTATGTCTGAGGAACTTGTTGAGGGGGGGAGAAAGGTCAAGGATGGGCCTCCATCCCACCGAAGGTTTGGGGATCACGAACAGGTGGAGTAAAACCGGGGTTGGGCTGGGAAAACTTCGGTGATGGCCCCTTTCTGAGGAGTTCGAGGACTTCCAGGCGAAGGGCGTCCGCCTGGGCAGGGGGGGGGGTCGCTGGGGGACGGAGGAGGAGAGCGCGCATGAGGGGAGGACGACGGTGAGCCCACGGTAGGCGAAACCCGTCCTGAAGAACCGACACTACCCAGGGGCTGAGGCCCATACGTCGCCACTGGCAGGCGGCCGGGAGAGGTTGCCCCCCAGGGGAGCCGATGGGTCCAGATGGGGGAAGGGAAGAGTGGGCCGGTGCCTTGCTGGGCAGGTTGGGCCAGCTCCATGCGCACTACGGGAGTGTCCTCCAGTCACCGGCGGGGGCCGTGCTTGCTGGCCAAACCAAAAATTTTGGCGAGGTTTAGGTTTAGGCCTCTGTGAGTTAAGTGGCCGCTTGGGGGGCCTGGAAAGGCGTGGCTGAGGCCGGGGGGCAAAGGACGCCGCCTGCTTGCGTTCCTCGAGCGAGAGAGACATAGCCTAGGTGGAGTGCTCGCCAAAGAGCGAGTGATCCTGGCCCGGGACACATCGTAGGGATGCCCTGAGTGCCGGGGGGAGTGAGGAGTGAGGAGCGTGCAAGCCGCGTCTCTAGCCACTAGCAGACAATTAAAATGGCTTGTTGCTGCGCTGTCCGCCGCAGCCGCCAAGTGATGCGATATCCTGTTAAGGGTGGGAGAGCCCGGGACTGCCGATCGGACAGCGCCCGAGGTGGGAGACCCAGGTCGACCCAAGTCTGCGAGGTTGGGTGCCACAATCGACCAAATTGTTGTTCAGGTTGGGTGTGTGTATTGAGGCACTGGTCCCTCTCGGGGGCATAGAGCCACTGGTCCCGGGGAGATAAGCGGGCTGTGGCGGCCCAGAGTACTGTGCAGGGACTCGCGGGGACCGGGGTAACCTTGGGCAGCAGGGGGGGAATAGTAATCGACCCTGGTATGTGGTTTCCCCCCGGGAGCGTGCCGGGTCCCAGTGGAATGGGACAGGTTACCCGTGGTCCGCTGGTAGATCCTCCCCCCGGAGGAACGGGACCGAGGACGTTGCCCAAATGGGGGCCGAGTAGGTCGGACCCCGAACGTCCTGAACCCCTAGGGAACCTGCGACGGGCGAGCGGGGTTGGTCGGCCGTCTTGTGTATGTTCACAACCGGTGGATGCACTCGGTGTTCCCATACGCCCAGAGTTATGGACATGTGCATGGTCGTGCCAAGACGTGGCCATAAAACTGCGTCCGGAGATAACTGGACGCTCCTCGTGCAGGGGTGTTGGCTGCACCTGTGCACGGTGGGGGAGAGCGTCGTGAGACGGCGAGTCCGATGGGGGGGGAAGAAGTGGACCCGCGCGTCCCATAAGTGCGAGTGACGGGTGGGGGTTCCAGCCCAAGGCCGTCACCCGTGCCTGTCCGCGGCCCGGCAAAGGTCCCCGGGGGCGGGGGGGGTCGCGTGACTCGGCATAGTAAGTGGATGTCTGACTATGCGCAGGAAAGCTAGAAGGCAGGGTGGCTGGGGGAGAAGCGGAATCCCGCTCGGATTTCTTGGCTAGACGGGGTCCCTTAAGGGGGGCCTTGCCCTTAGATTTCCTGGGCAGGTTGAACGAAAGGCACTTAGAAAAATCGCAGCCGGTTGCCTTCTAGCTTTCGAACGCAACGGTCGTGCGTCCGTCGGTCGGGTAGAGGAGGGAGACTCCCGCGTCCCCTCCGCGGGAGGGACGTCTCCGTCTACCGCGGCCGGCCGTTCTCCCAAGGAGAGGACGGTTCGCTCGGGGTTGGAACCAACTCGTGGGTCCTCCGGGAATGTGAGCGAACTCTGAACGTCAGAGTTATTGCTCGACCCAGCCGAGTCCTTCACCATATTGGGCGATGGCGCCGAGCGAAACCGGAGCACACGATCGTAAACGGGAGACACGACGGTCGATCGAGGAGGATAACCAAGTCGACCGATCGATCGTGCGCACACAATAAAATAAAAATGTAAACAACGCACACAATGGAATATACAGGGTAAACAAGTCCGTACAGGGACACAAAGCGCAGCAGAAATGAGCGAAACAGTGCGTGAGAAGCGACCGTGGGTGGGCCCAAAGTGCTGAGTAACGCCACGTGTAAATACAATGACGCCGGTCGATCGCGATCGTTAAGGACACGAAGGCGAGCGAGAATTGTGACAACTGAAAGAAGGGGTGCAAACCAATTGAGGAAGCAAATTCAGGGCGAAAAAAAAAAACCACGTAAAATACCGAGGGTTAGAAGTTGGTGCACAAGAGAGGGAGACCGGCGCAAAAAAACAAGATGGCGACGAGACGGCTCACGATCGTCGCGCGGGAGGTTGTGAAAACCGGAGCACACGATCGTAACACGACGGTCGATCGAGGAGGGTATACAGGTCGATCGACCGTGCGCACACAATAGCAATATAACACAATGGAAATATAAAAGTAAACAAGCTCGCACAGTGACAGAAAAACGCAGTAGCGATGAACGAAACCGTGCGTGGGCAACGACAGTGGCGTGAACCAAAAGTGCTGAGTAACGCCACGTGTAACAGCAATGCCGAAGGGCGATGCGATCGCCACGCACACGACGCCGATCGAAAAATGTGGCAATGAATGGGAGGGTGTAAACAAATGTAGGAAGCAATTTCCGAACGACAAACCACGTGTAATTGCGTGGGCTAGAAAGCTGGTGCGACAAGGAATGGAGACTGGCGCAAAACAAGATGGCGACGAAACCGACCCGCGATCGTCGCAGATGAGATAGTGGAATCGTGATACAAGTAACGGCGAGATTAGAAATCGGAATTTTGGGGCAAAAGGCCGTAAAGGCGAGTGAGAATGCAAGGCCGATGGACAAAGGGAGGCCGAGAAAACGCGAGGGACGTGGCGATGGAAAATGCCGATCAACCTCGAACCGGTTACGCAAATAGACAAGAACCGGGAGCACCACGATCGCGAGAAAATTTCAGCGAATAAGGTTAGAATGCTAGCCCATCCGATAACCTCACACGTCAAGATATAAGCGGAAGCCACAGATAAATGAGAGTACAGAGTGCAAACACAGCAATCTTTACACAAAGGCAAAGTATAGGCGAGACAGAGCACAAGACTTATCTTGCTTGGGTCTTCGGCATCTTCCGTAATCGGAAGTAGGGTGGGCGTCACGTGACTATCTTATGACTGCATACATGTGTACTTGGGCTAAGTGTATTCCAAGTTAATGTAAATTAACTCATAAGAAACATTGAAGAGTTATTTAACTAAAATTGTTTAGCACTGGATTACTGTCTCTTACCCTTTTGTAAATTCCACTCAACCTCTAAACAAAAGTGGAATTTGATAATTATAGCAAAACCATTATACTCATCAAATCTCTTTGTTTGCTGAGTTCTCACACTTCTTCTGAAAGATAGGAGGCAAATGTGTGAACTCAAGCCAGACTCTCAGCTACATAACTACAGACCAGCTTCTCTTTATCACAGACCTGGGACCATGGCTACACTATAAACCGTGGTTATGCTAGAAACTGTGGCTATGCCATAAACTGTGGTTATGCTACATATCCCTGGCAAGACAGGTTGTGAAAAACACACCACAGCCAGCACAGCAGTGACAGGTCTACACAGCAGGATCAGTCACCAGTCACAAGAGAGAGAGATCAACTATCAAGTGGACTTCAATTCAACTCATCCAGAGCTTTCCCTCACTTGATGAAACTGTGAGAACATGTCTATTTGTTATGAACTTTAACTACTTTCGTGGATGTAAGCGAGTGAAGCTGACGTGTAAAGGAGCACGCAGTTAAAGTAACATTGGCATGTCCATTGTAAACAAAGTTTAACTACTTTCCAATGTGTAAGCAAGTAAAGTCGAAGAGTGGAGGTGCACTTAACTTGTGTCAGTTCTTTGTTGTTCAATCAGTATTGAATGCTTGAAGTTCTCTCTTCAATTCTGTCTCTCAGAGCTACAAGTACTTTTAAGAGTACAAGCTTAAGGAAACTAATCCCAGAGCCACTATTGAGTATTTTGACAGTCCCAGGAACAAATATAAATTTCTTTTAATGACTAGTTCCCCTTCCACCACTAGTTAGAGAGTGGGTGGAGGAGAAATCTTAATATAATTCTCGTAGAGAAATTATTCCAAATCCTTCCTCTAGAGGACCCACCGATCCACTCCCAAATCTCGTCGCATTGTGTCTGCTCTCTCTGTTTGTCTGTCTGTCTCGCTCAGACCAATGGCAATTTGCGACATGAACCACAATATATACATCGCCATTCTAAGGGGCTATGTCCTTATGATTAATCATTTGAGTCTTGTGTGTGTGTCTCTCTCTCTTTCTTTCTCTAATGACCTTATAAGGTTAAAAATAAACAAATCAAATATTTGACAGTTAAACATAACAGAATATATGTAAATCAAAAGAGGTAACACAGCACTATTACATACGTGAAAACAAACGTCTGTCCACACATGCACACAGAAGCGTGCACACACTCTCCATGTACTGAAAACAGTAAACACTTTTCTACAAGACTGAGAACGAACAATGGAAAAAAAAACAAACAATGAGCACTTGAACATAACAAACGAAAAAACAAAAAATGATATCAAAAGAAATGATAATTGTTCTTGAGAGAACAATATCGAAAAGAAGAGCACTGTCTTAAGCAGAAGTCCAGAAAACAGCAGTGACAAAATAATAAGGTTGATTTTATTGTAATGTGAGTGAGACAAAACAGATAAAACCAATAAATACTGAAGTTGATGAACAAAGCAACATTAACGCAGTAAGCACCGCTGCTGGAAGATGTACAATTAAAACAAGAATTTCAACAACCTTAAGCACCGTTTGTTGATGAGGATAGTCACACAGGGCATTTTATAGGAATGCGCCCACTGCAGATCAGTTGTTGTTTCTTTGTGGACTGATTGTTTTTTCACATGCCTGGAATGAAGCTCCAGTGTTTACATGACAGACCAAAACTTTGATCCAAGGTGAAGATAAAGACTGAACCTAACCAGGCCACATTGTCTAACTTCAGCACGGTGCTTTCCTTGATGTTCTACCGACTATTCTGCTGAGACATTACAGATTCAGCCGTACTAGCGTGTCCAAAATTGTGAGGCATTTTGGTCCGTATAGCATCAGAAATTAATTCTGGAAAATTGATTTTACATTTACCAGTTTGCTGCTTTCAGACCTCCATGCCACCTCGTGGCATTGTCAATACACCGCTCACTTAGACTGTGTCCACAGCCACAGCCTAGCTGGATTATCCAGCTGTAGCCCTGGCGCCACGAATTGACAGACAGCAGTCAATGTCGAGTTATCAGGAGGCGGCCCACCAGAGGAAAGACTGCACTGCTGCCTAGTCACTTTGGTGGTATACAGTGGTGCCTGTTCTGATCAAGTATACACAGGACACCACCCACTAAGCCCCTACTGACAGCTATAATTGCTTTGTTGCAGAGCCACATTCTCTAGTTTTTGCCACCACAATTCCATCCAACGACAGTCACCATATTTCTATGTGACAAAAGAATGTGTTATTCTTTTTTTATCCTTTGTCGTTTTCAATACGAAAGCGCTATCGTTTTGTCAACTTCTCGCTGGTAATTTTGGAAAGAGATTAAAACCCAAGGCCAAACACGTTGTTTGAGAATCGTGTTTTGTGAGTCGACATTTAGGAAATTCAGAACAGGAAGAATGTATGATATGCAACTTGTAATACAGTAACATAGTTTCTTGTAGGCTTATCTTGGATTGGACTTTCTTAAGGAGAGGAAGAAATACAAACTGCCTGAATACTTGTCTTTTTGGCACGAGATAAAGAATAGATAATTATCTCTAGTGTGGGTTGGAATTGTCAACAATAGAATTGTTATGTATCTGAACATTCAAAGCAACTAATTCAAGGAAAGTAATCGGTTATGCACATTAAAGATGTTTAGCTGGATTTTGATGCTTTAACCTTCTCTCTAAGAAAACAGTGGACGTAGAAACTGAAACCGTTGATTCTACATGTTTTGGGAAATCGTGCAAGAAAATAACCATAAGTCATGAATTCTTGTTACGAAAGCCCAGAAAGGATTAGTGAACAAAATAATCATGATGAGGAATCTAGACCTACATGAAATCACAAAAGAATATGTGTCATTTTTAGAAGATGAAGAATGAAACAGAAATCCCCAAACCAAAGAGTGACATTTGAAGATAATGAACGAAAGAACAACAACAAAAAACAAACAACAACTGTTTCTTAAACTAAACAAACAACGATGAAGCAAACAAGTTTTCTGTCTCAAAAACGGACAGACAACATCATCCGAAGCAAGTATTTTTTCTTCAATACAAACAAACACACTATCACAAACAAGTACTGTTTCTGAAAGATGAGCAATCAACAACATTCGACAAAGTGGTGTGTCAGACTGAACCAATCAGAATGTCTAAAACAAGTGTTGTTTCTTGCAGGTGAACCTACAACATATCTGATACAACCATTTACCGTTGTTGTCAGCACAAGCATTGCAATCAATATACCATCACTACAAAGATCCCACCATCCTCACAAACACCAGTATTATTACTCTCGCCACAACCAACGTGTTAGCACTCACCACCGGGCGGCGGCGCGCGGCGACAAAGACAGACATATGGAGATCGTAGGATTCAAAGACATAGGCCACGAAGGTCACCTGTGGGTGACTATGGGAGAGGGTGTGGAGTCCAGGAGTCACAAACAACGACAGTTGAACATTGGCGGAACCGTCAACAGGGGTCTGTGTGCAAAGGGAACAAGCCGTGTCTTTATCGCTCTCTGTCTGCCTCATACATATGTACTTACATCTACACACACACACACACACACACACATACATATATATATATATATATATATATATATATATATATATATATATATATATATATAAAACAAATAAATTCCAAGGATAAGTACCGAGCACCATTCCAGCAACTTACAGAGCAGCTAGGTGTTGCAATGACTGCAAAAAATATAGAATTTATAACAAAGCTTGCTCTTATGTCTTTAAATTGAAGAAACAGGGGGGAGATAAAGCATTCATAGCTGCAGTGGTAGATAATTCTGTCTAACTAACAGTATGTGCTTGAGTGGGTGAATGGGAATAATAAATGCTTCTCAACATGAACCTTCAGCAAGTTTATAGTCTCCAGGGGGGAGAGACAATCTCCAATGGGGAGAAAACTCACTAAAATGTAACTCCTGGTCAGATACCGGTATTTCGAAACCTGATTGTTTCTCCTCAGTGACCGCGGAAAGTGGTAATTTGCCTGCTCTGCCTTTTCGGTTTTAAGAAGAATGCTATCCCAGAAAAAGGCTGGAGTGCAATACCGTAGTATGTTTGTTGAGTTTTCAAAAAACCAACCCAAGGTGCCAGCTAAGAAGCAAAAGAAAATCATGAAAGATCGAAACAAGCTACATTTTCTAACGAAAAGTAGAAAAGATAAAAAACATAACCTCTTAAAACACGAGTGCTGAGGGCCAGTTCTTGGAATGAATCCACAGGTGTGTGTGTGTGTGTGTGTGTGTGTGTGTGTGTGTGTGTGTGTGTGTGTGTGTGTGTGTGTGTGTGTGTGCAAGTGTGCGAGTGTGTGTGTGTGTGTGTGTGTGTGTGTGTGTGTGTGTGTGTGTGTAGACGTCTTTTGACCTCCCTTGTATCCTTGAATGGATTCTCACGCATAGGCTCAAAGATTTTCCTCAACATTTTATGCTGTTTATATAATGATTTCGGTTTTTCAGCAGCTTATTTCCTTACTACATTTTCTTTCCGTTTTACTTTTCTAGCCTTCACTGGCTGCTTTGGGGTGCTGTTGGAATCAAGTTTTGAACCCTGGGTGGTTGGAATACCACAGAATTACAGACTCTGGTACAATTCCATTTGATATAATCAGCCGTGCCTCTTTGATGAGTCCGATCCAGCGGATGAAAGACCTCCGAGCAGGCTAAATGAATGATTCTGTCTTCAGGATGGATTGGGATGGTCCCCATTTACTAGAAACAAAGGATTTTGTATTTCTATTTCCCTGTTTGCATTTTCTGTGTGTCACCCCCTTATCTATTTTCATTTTTTTTTAATCTTTGCTAAGTCATTAACGTAATAAGGGAGGACTTCGTAGGCTGAACTTTTCCCCCGTAGTACCAAATTGTTTAGGAGATCCAAAGAGAGGCTATTCTGCACAAATCTTAGCTACTGCCAGCACATACGTGACTGACAATGCTTGGGTTATAAAACAGGAGAGCTGGCCATTCTGCCGTTGACAGCTGTTCACTTCCCTTACATCCTTGAATGGATCCTCAAGCATAGGCTCAAAGATTTTCCTCAACAGCTAATGCTGTTTACATAATGATGATAGTTTCTCAGCAACTTCTTTCCTTACCACACTTTCTTTTGGTTTTTTTTTTTTTTTTTTTTTTTTTTTCTATTTTTTCTCTCTCGTTGCTTTGGGGTGCCAGCTGGATTCTATTTTTGAACCCTTAGTGGTGGGAATACCACAGAATTCATGCTAAAGGAGTGCAGACACAGTCAGCCGTGCCTTCCTGATGAGCCTGATCCAGCGGACGAAAGACCTCGGAGCAGGCGATAGGAATGATTTAATTTTTAGGATGAATTACGATGGCCCCCATGTGCTGGTAGTGAAAGAGTTTATATTTATATTTCCCAGTTTTTTCATTTTCTTTGTGTACCCCTTATATATTTTCTAAACTTTGACAAGGTATTGATGTCGCAATGGAGGAATTGTTAGCCTGCACCTGCTTTCCCCCACTATTAAATTATTCAACATGTTACTGTTTGGTCAGTCAGTGGGAGACTGCATCTCTCAGGAGAACCAAGTAAAGGCTGCTACGCACAATTCTTAGGTGCAGTCAGCACTTATTTGACTGACGATGCTCGGGTTAATAAACAGCAGAGCTGACCTTTCTGGGTTTTTTTTTTTAACACCTTTTGACCTCTCTTGTATCCTTAAATAGATCCTCAGGAATAGGCTCAAAGATTTTCTCCTACGTTTTATACTGTTTCCAAAATGATTTTAGTTTTCCAGCAACTTACTCCTAACCACACTTTCTTTTCGTTTTGTTTTTCAACCCTTCGCTTGCTGCTTGGGGAGCTGTTGGTTTCTATTTTTGAACCCTTGGTGGTAGGAATACCACAGAATTATAGACTGTGGTACATCTCCATTCGATGCTAAGGGAGTGCAGACACAA